>VDFB02357840.1:0-189023 GCA_007258455.2 Sequoia sempervirens | reverse complement strand
GACAACCAACAATGCATGCTACAATGGTCTCATGAAGGACAACAACAAAAACAAAATATAAAGTTGCACAAGGCTCTATTCAAGGCCTTCACAATCAAACATTAGGCAAAAAAATTTCTAGATAACATTCAATGCATGATGTTTAAGGAAAGGCATAAAAGGAAAAGACATTCAAGAAACATCAACTCTAGTTGACACAGATAATATGCCTATTGAAAACATGTCATTACAAGAGGTTTATGACAGCAATGGAACCCTCATATCATGTGATCGACATACAATTGCTATGCTCATAACCTTTCGTGTAGGGTTTTGGTCATCATGATTGATCCAACATGGATCATGATTGCATACAAGAAATAAAAGGTTACAAATGACAATTAAGCAATTATGATTCAAGAGAGGTCTCATTTTGGAAGCCAAGTCCATAGTACAAGTGTATATGAACAGCAACTATGAGGTTATGCTACAAGACAACCATGCAGGTTCATGTAGGACATCAAGCATTACAATGGTACAAGTGCATATGAACAACAATCAACAATCAACAACAAGTAGTGAAGGAAGTAAATCACATTTGTATTTTTACCTTTTCATACCATTGATCATCCATTCCAGCAATAGGCTATAATAGAGAAGGAATATACTTTCACATGGGTGTTTTAATGAAGATATTCAACATAAAAACCATCATAAATCATGGTGCTTCAAGGGAACGGAACATAGTCATGAATAAGAGTAGTACCATTAAAGGATACACGTTTGTCTTCATGTTATCTATGAATTTGAAAAAATAAATCTACACTAGGTGACAACATGACTATAGCCATGAAATGGATTGCAGTGAGATAAATAATATAAATGGTTGTTGCCACTATCTCATTTTCTCTTTGGATACTCATTACTAAGTCCTAACAAGTGAATAGAAAAGGGATAGGTGTTAATAATATACATTCATTTGGCAAGTCCTAGACTTTTGGTGATCTCATTGACCCAATAAGGAATTGCTTAGAAATAATTTCATATCTTTTTGACAAAATCAAAAGGAGGACTAATGTATCCAATTGTAAGAAGAGAGCAATGTCCAAGGGAGGGATAGGACCATCATCTTAGGTACCACTGCTGCAAGATGATAAATGACAATCCTTGTGTTTGTATGCATGGAGGTCCTAAAGCATAATTTGGGTAAGGTGCATTCATGGAATCTTTTGGTGAAAGGTTTCCAAAGCATGAGCAAAGATCTAGTGTTCCATTAGGCTATGTTGGAACAATTATACACTAATACCTCCCCTAGGGTGTTTCCTCACATCAAAACCAATCCCTTCTTCCTATCATTTGTTGACAAGGGAAATTCATTAAAATGCTTAAATGGGATTATAGGCGGATATGTTTTAAATAAGGATTTGATAAGTAGTATTGGGTTAGAATACATATTGATGAGATTGCAATGCAATGTTATCAGGGATCGTATATGTTATGTTTTAAATCTGTCATAAACCCTTGAATACTTATCAATTTGACTCCCACAATGGATATATGGCACTGATCTAAGTTGTATGATTTAGTATTTGTTCATCTTTACCTAGATCTTGCTAAAAATTGCAAATCAATGACCTATTTTATCTTGGGATTGTGTTGTAGTTATCTCATGCTCCAAATAGTTGATAATGTCAATGAATAGACAATTCTATTCGATATTATCCTATTATGTTGAGCTATTAAATGAGATTATCTGTTATTGTTAATGTTGTTTATGATATTGGTGCAGGTTGTAAACACATTAAGGGATCACCCTCCCGTCTTGCAGAGCTCGAATCAGGAGGGCTTTTTAAAGTCCTCATCAATTGGTCTGTGTCCTTCGAAATTCTTTATTGATTGGCACCCATAGGTAGATTAGGAAGACCAACTCTAGTTATACTGTAAAACAAAACCAACACTTCTACCCTAAAACCCAAAACCCAAAACCCTTAACCCTCTAAACCTTAAACTCCTTAAACCATCTATAATTCTCTACCCTTAAACTCCTCTATCTATCTCTCTCCACTTCCCTCTTTCTCTCTCTAAAGTCTCTCCATCCTACCTCCTCTCCCTCTCTTAGGTATCTCTCAACCCTTAACCCTCCCTTCCTTTATCTCTCTCTCTCTCAAGTCTCTCCCTCCTAACACCACTCCCTCTCTCTCGTGTCTCTCTCTCACTCACTCACTCTATCTCAATTCTTCCCTCCTACCTCCCTCTCTCTCTCCCTCTCTTTTAGGGTCTTTTTCTCTACCTTACTCCTATATTCCTCTCTCCATCCTTAACCCTAAACCCTTAAACCATCTACTCCTACTCCTTAACCCTCCCCTCCCTCTCTCTCTCTCTCTCTCTTTCAAGTATCTTCACATCCTACTCCCTCTCCCTCTTAGGTCTCTCTCTCACTCACTTACTTCCTCATTCTCTCCCCTTAACCCTAAACCCTAAACCCTTAAAACCAACTACCTCTCACCTTTAACCCTCCCTTTCCTTTATCTCTCTCTCTCTCTCTCTTAATTCTCTCCCTCCTAGCACCACTCCCTCTCTGAATTCTCTCTCTCACTCATTCACTCTATCTCAAGTCTCGTCCTCCTACCCCTTCTCCCTCTCTTAGGTCTTTCTCTCACTCACTCACTCCCTCTATATCTCTCCCCTCCACCTTAACCTAAAACCCCTTAAACCATCTACCCTCTAATTCTTAACCTCCCTCCTCTATCTCTCTCCCACTCCCTCCCTCTCTTTCTCTCTCTCAATTATCTTCAATATCCTACCCCCTCTCCCTCTCTCTTAGGTCTCTCTCTCACTCACTCACTCCCTCGATCTCTCTCCCCTTAAACCTAAACCATAAACCCTAAAACCTCAACCCTTAAACCCTCTACCCTCTACCCTTAACCATCCCTTTATCTCTCTCTCTCTCTCTCAAGTCTCTCCTTCCTAGCACCACTCCCTATCTCAGGTCTCTCTCTCACTCAATCACTCACTCACTCTATCTAAAGTCTCTCCCTCCTACCCCTTCTCCCTCTCTCAGGTCTTTCTCTCACCCACTCACTCCCTCTATCTCTCTCCCCTCCACCCTTAACCCTAAACCCTTAAACCATCGACCCTCTACCCTTAACCCTCCCTCCCTATATCTCTCTCCCACTCCCTCCCTCAAGCATTCCTTCAATATCCTACCCCCTCTCCCTCTTTTGGTCTCTCTCACTCACTCCTCCCCCTCTATCTCTCTCCCCCGTGAACCCTAAACCCTACCCTCCAGGTAATTTCTATCTCTCTCCCACTCCCTCCCTCCCTCTCTCAATCCCCATCTCTCTCCCTCTACCCCATAACCCTAAACCCTTAACCCTAAAACCCAAAACCCTCTACCCTCTACCCACTCTCTCTCTCTCCCTCAAGTCTCGCCTCCTACCCCTCTCCTTCTTCTCTTAGGTCTCTCTCTCACTCACTCTCTATCTCTCCCCAATTTTAACCCTAAACTCTAAAACTCCTTAACCCTAAAACTTCTAAACCTTTAAGCCTCCTTCTACCTCATCTCTCCTAATACTCCATCCTCCCCTCTCTCTCTCTCACTCCTAAGTCTCTCCACTCTACCCCTAGCCCTCTACTCCTTAACCCTTAAATCCTTAAATCCTCTACCCTCTATCTCTCTCCCACTCCCTCCCTCTCTCTGTCTCAAGATTCTCCCTCCTACCCCCTCTCCCTCTCTCAAGTCTCTCTCTCTCTCTCTCCCCTCTAATGGAACTTTATATTTTTTCTCCTTATGTTCCATTCCTACCCTGCCTGGTTTTACTGGTCTTTCATGGTGTTAGAATTTTCCTTGGGTTGGTGGTTTTAGCTTTATTTTCATATAAAACCCTTGTGTTTATTTTACGCCTTGGTTGGGATCTATTTTGATGTTACTTTTTGAGGGGTTTTAAAATGACTTATGTCCTATCATTCCGTCTAGGCTGAGTCCCTTTGTTTTAATATTTTATTTCATCTGCAGGGTTTTATTTTCCTAAGTCTTGGTTGGCCCCGTGTTTCATCATTTAAAAACAACTTATGTTGTTGTTTACCATCCACCTAGTGATGTCCCTTGTCCTTTTAATAAATGTTTTGTTTTGTAGAAGGATGAAGTTCATGTGACCGTTGATCAACTATCGTTTGATCTCAGCCGCTCTCCACCATCCCGCGATGACCCCACCACACCGCTTTGGTTGATCACACTATCACAGGCGGGTGCCACATGTCCTATTTGGTGAGGCAAAAGGTGATAAGTTTGGTTGACCGTCAATCAATTGTCATAAGATCTTAACAGTTGCCCACCATCGCGTGATCAAAAGTTACAACATTTTTATTGATCACGATATCATGGGCGGGTGCCACATGTCTCATCTAATGAAGCTGAAGGAATGAAGGAAATATTGTGGTAAATTAATCTGGCCTTAATACATTAAAAGGTGGGTTACTAAATTTTTCTTGAGGTGCACATGTTTTAAATCAACGGATATGTTATAATCTTGATGAAAAAGTTGCTTGACAGTTAATAATAAGGTTGGCGACTGTGTTGAAGGAACAAGATCATGAATGCTCAAGATCTATGGTTTCCCACCATCGCATGATCCAAAGTTGTAGGATATTTATTGATTGCAATATCGCGGGCCACCGCCACATGGATGGCTAAAATTTAAATTTGCATCAAATATGGTTGGATCCGTTCCTGCAGTGCGCGAGTGAGCTTTAATGGCAGATGAGATATTTGCTAGCATGATTTGATCGAGATAAAATCAATTCTCCTATTTTATTTGTATCACAAAGCATTCAAGTATTTTGCAGAGTAGTTTCAGAGCTGAAAGCAAAGTTGTGAATCTCTATAGCCAGAATTTGGGACTTCTACAAACAAAGCCATGATTTAATTTTTGTGCTTCCCGATCATTCTACACTTTAATTTGGGAAAAGATTTGTTGTGATTATCTTTGAGCTTATTGATAAATGTGTTAGGGCTATAGTTTAATTATAGTTGTGAGAAATTGTAGTGTTTTGTTTTGTAATTTCCTATCTCTGGTTATTCCTAGCTATTCGAAGTGTGAAATTGTTAAAAGACCTTAGTTTGTCCAAGATGGCACCGCCAAAGCAACATTCTGGCCAAGTTGACTATTTAAAAAGAAACTTGTACAATGATTTCTTGGATCAATTGCCCTACTCAACGAATGATAGGAAGAAGGTATTGGTTCTAATGTTAGGGAAAATCCTGGGGGAAGGGTTAGTGTATAATTTCTCTAACATTTCTGATGCTATGGTTCCTCTCACAGGCTTGGAAATGTTCAGATTATGGTATGGATAGAGGAATTTTCCTCACCCCTTTTTGAATGGCTGGATGTATAAGTTGGGAAAGCTGGTGGTCCCAAACATGTGCCCTGACATAGACTTACTTAGGGAAGTGGCTGCAAGATATGACCCTATCACACAGGTAATCAGGGATAATGATGGAAAGGTTCTACTAAGCATTAATAGAGAAGAGGTCCAGCAGATTTTTGACTTGAGTGAACCGAGTGAAGACTTGGTTCCTATCAATCTTAAGGAAATGAAGCAGGAATATGCAAAGTTGAAGTCTCTTTTTAGAGCTAAGTTGCTTCCACCTCATCTGGCTAGGGCAGGAGGTTCACGATTTCATATCAGCCCCAGTGACCAGCAACCTTTCAGATTAAACTGTTTTGCAAATCATTTCTTGGCCACTTTTTATTCATTGTGTCAGATTTTGGGTTTCAGTCCTGGTGTGGTGATGCCTATTACATACATGTTCATGGGGGTGCAAATACAACACCCTAACTTCTCTATGACACATGAATTTGCTTCTTTCTTGGCTGAGAGGATACATGAAGGGTTGTAAAAGTTGCAAAAAAATGATACTAGCACTCAATTCTTCTAGTATTCTATGTTGATGCATATGTTCTTGTTCAAGAATGCTGACTTTTTCTCTGAAAAGATGGAATTAAGGCAATCAGTTGATGGAGAAAGATTGCCAGTACAATTATGGGCTATAGATTTATCTTGCAATAAGGAAAGCACCAGTTATGTGCAATTCGATAATTGCTTTGCTTCTAGATTGAGGGATAGACTAATGGTGAATGTACCTAGGATCCCTGAGGAATTGCATGATTTTCTCAGGCCAAAAAGGAGGAAGCCAGAATTGAAAGTTTTCCAAAATTGGGGTGACATTATCCTATACCCAGTCAACACTATTTTGAGAGTATACGATTTTCAAGGAACCCCCCATATACTACCATACAATGTGCCACCAAGAGTGGGGTTTGCAAAAGTTATGTGGCAAATGGGTTGTATCCATGAAGACAACCTCATGGGGAGGGGTAAGGGAACATTTTTCCCTAATTATATAGTGGTGTCTGATTTTTCCTTTTCAAAAGGAGGTTGGGTGCATTTTGAGAAATTATTTGATGATTACCATTTGAGGTGTGGTCCAAAGCGGCAGCATGATCTTGAGGATTTCTTTGCCCTTTTCAGAAAAAGAATAAAGGTTGGAAAATTTGTGCATGAGTTCAACTTTCCTAAGGATTTCATCATAAATGAATTTGATCTAAATAGGCAAGAGTTGAACAAGGAGAAATTGATAGCTTATGATAAGCTATTAGATATTGTGCATAAGATGGATCCAAAGTATAATCCATTGTTGGAGTTCAATCCATACCATAAAAAAGATTGGATTTCTAATGGGGAACTTTAGGAAAATTATGTGCACATTGAGGACCAAAAAGATAAATTTAGAATTGATTCTGGGTATATAGGAACAAGGTGTCAGGCCAATTGAAACAAGGCCAGCATACCAGCCTACAGATAGGTGGCCTATTTACAAGAGGAAAAAGGATGATAGCAGTGATGAAGAGGAAGTGGACAGAAAAGGAAAGCAAATAATGAAGTTACCTTCACAACCAAGTCCACAATTCAAAGTGCTTGGGGCAATTAAAATTATTGATTTAGAATCATCAACAAAAGATAGTACCTCATCACCACCATCTGAGTCAAGCCCTAAAAGACAAAGAATTGATCAACCATGGGATGATCTAATGGATGAAATTATTGTTACTGATCAGGACATGTAGGTTGGTATGCCTTCCCCTCCTAGGCTAGCTGAATTGGTTCTATCTGATTTAGATATGAAAGGAAAAAGTGCACAAGATGCAAGAATGGAAGCATGTAAGGAGTTTCTAGATGACAATACATTTGTAAAAACTCATGTATTCTTTTAATTGGTATGGAGGATGAAATTTGAAGAATATCAAGAGAAATGTAAGAAGAGAAGAGAACTAAGGCCTGATAGGTCAGACTAGGATAATGATGAGGAGGTAAAAGCTAAATTAATGGAGGAATTTAAGAACATCACTCCTGAAGAGGGAAGAAAACTGGTGAGTCAGGCTGGTGTGTTGATTCTACTTGAATGGGACATTGTAGATGTTGTAGAATTTAATGCTATTTTAAAGTCCAAGCATCCTTTACAAGACTCTGAAGAAGAAGTCAAGGCAAAATTGCAAGATTCTACCTTCAGTGAGGAATATGAAACTTTGGCAATTTGGGCATTGGCCCCTCAAGGAAAGAAATCCAAATGTTACGGATATTAATCCAAATTTCAGAGGAGGATTAATAATAAAGAGAGCTTCAGAGACCTCAACTATTGAGGCCACTAATTTGACTGTGAATGTGGCCAAATAGGCCCAAAAGACTGCTGAAAGGGAGGAGGCTAAAAAGAAGAGCCTAATGGAGAAGTATAACCTTTTGATTGAGGAATACAACAAGATGCAACAAAGGAATGTTGAGTTGCAAACTGAGGTGAAAAGGTTTAGGTATAAATAGATTGGGGAGACATCAAGTGCTCCAGGGACCAGTACATTACCTTCCACAGCAGGGTCAGTGCCTCCTGCTTCTCCAATTATTTCCACACCAAGGTCTCCCAGTCAGAATCTTTCTCTCACCCCTCCTTTAGAACAAATTGATGAAGAAACAGAGTGCACTGTTGATCCTACAAAGAAGCAGCTCTTGCAACAAATTGATGAATTGCAGACATCATTGAAGGTAAGTGAGGAGGGATCTCTTTCAAAGCAAAATGAGATTGTTACTACTATCTTGAGGCATTTAAATGAAAAGGTTGATAGTAAATTTATATCTATACATTCTTTATATTATTTGTTGTTAGATGCAATAAAGAATATTGATAGGGATCAGGAAGTAGTGATACCATTGATTGAAAATTGGATCCCTAGGGCCAGTGATTTGGATGTCATGTATAAGGCTTCAAAGTTTGATATAAATAATAGGCCCCAATCATTAAAGCCTACTCATGTGTTGGTTAAATCATTGCAAGGTTTTCAAACCCTACCAGATGATTTGAGTAGGAAGATCAGGAAATTGGTGAAGAATTTTAATGATTGGGGTAACACATTGTTACTAGATATAATTGATGAGCAGGGGAAAATCAGGTCACTCTAGCAGTGGCAGGATCAAGCAAGTGAAGTCATCAATGATCAAATTAAATTAATTTTTGATGACTCATATTATGACTTGTTGGTGATCTGTATGCATAAAATCATTAGTACCTACTCATTTTTGGAAGTTTTTGAGAGAGATACAAATCAAGTAGCGGTAAAATATACACCTTATAATACCAAGGTGAATGAGGTGATTAATTTTGACTGTCCAACTAATGAAGAATACCAGAAATGGGTAACTAAATATTTGATTGAGGAAGAGTAAAAGGAATGGACTACTAATAGGTGGTAAATCAGATGCTGCGGTTATAATGGTTTCCAGTTTTGCTTTGATGGCATTCTAAGCTCGGGTTTCTTGTGGTTTTTTGTTGTTGCATCAACTTTTCTCAGCTGATATGATGAACAAGAATATTCTCCAAGGTGATGGTTGTTGTAACAATTTTTGGAATATCACCAGGTGTGCCAACTGGCTGGTGACATGTGTACTTTCTGGCCTAATGCTTGTTTACTCCTTCATTTTCTATAAGAAGGTTTTCAAGGCCAGAAGTACGGGTTAGCAAGTTAGATAATTTTTGGTCGAGTCTAGGTGAAGTTGCAGAGCAAATTGTAAAGTCCGATGGTTTTAGAGAGAAATAAAATTTAGGTTCTGAGTTATTCTGTAATCAGTTTTGAATTCATGGGGATTTAATGTTGTATAACAGTACTAGCATTTGAGTTGAAATGATAAATTCAAACTCATGTCTCTCCACTGTACATGCATATATGAATTTTGAATAAGATGATTAAGGGTTGTTTCATTCATCTCACTGTCATGGTGTGTATAATCCTTATTTTAGCTTTAATTCAAGGAATTAATTAAAATACTTGAATGGGATTATAGGCAGATATGTTATGTATAAGGATTTGATAAGTAGTATTGGGTGAGAATGCATACTGATGAAATTGTAATACAATATTGTCAGGGATCTTATAAGTTATATGTTATGTATTAAATCTATCATAAACCTTTAGATGCTTACGAATTTGACTCCTGCAATGGATATATGGCACTGATCTAAGTTGTACAAGTTTATTTGTGTAGTTTAATAACTTTTTGTCTTTGCCTAGATCTTGTTACAAATTGCAAATTAATGACTATATTTTACTATGGATTGTGTTGTAGTTATCTCATGCTCCACATAGTTCATATTATCGGTGAACAACCAATTTTATTCGATATTATCCTATTGTGTTGAGCTATTCAATGGGATTATTTGTTATGTGTTAATGTTTTTTTATGATATTGGTGCAGAGGTTGTAAACACATTAAGGGATCACCCTCCCGGGTCTTGCAGAGCCCAAAGTGTAGGAGGATTTTTAAAGTCCTCGTCAGTTGGTCCAGGTCCTTTGAGCTGCCCTTGATTGGAATTGGAAATCCCATAGGTAGATTAGAAGACCAACCTAGTTAAAGTGTGAAAAAACAAACCAACACCCTCTACCTTTAACCCTAAACCCTAAACCATTAACCCTTAAACTCTAAACCCTTAAACCCTCTACCCTCTATCTCTCTCCCACTCTAAACTCTAAACTTTTCCTTGTATTCTTTTATAATTTTCATTATTCTTATTTATTTTACACTTAAATTTACAAATACACATACATATGCATTTACTGTTTTCATTTATTTCTCATGTAGTTTAATAGTTTGATCGATTTCATATTATATGTGTTGAAGACTTTAGAATTTCAATTACATTAATTTATGGATATGTTGTATCTATAACACTACAAAACCATATGCTCTTTGCATTTACACTTGCATTTAGAAATACACATTTATATACATAGATATAGATTTCTTTAATGATATGTTGCATTTATTGTTCTAGGAGAGCATCCAGTAATTGCATTTACATTTACATTTAAAATACATATACATATACATACATACATATGTGTGTGTGTGTGTGTATGTATATAATTTATATTCAGTGTTCAGAAACAACCCATTAGGTCTGCACATGGATAAAAATTCATAAAATCAGATCTCCCATACATGTTTTGTTGAAACCTAGGCTTGAACCTCTCATTTCACATGCTTTTCTTCACAAAACTCTTGAGGACAATAGCTATACCTTCTTTATTTATCATCATACGCCCTATTCATGCATCCTACAATTACAACATTATCCATGGGGCCTCTTACACAAGCTAAAATAATCACAAAAAGTGTAAGAGACCCTTTATATCATGTTTTGACTACAAAACCCTCAAAAATAGGGTAACCGAGCTGTATGCAAAGAAATGGAGCTTTCTAACTCAAATCAATGCCTTAAGCCTTCAAATCAGATTCAAATCAAAGCTAACACATATCTTCAAGACCTAGAATTGATTTCACATCAAAATATGGCTGCATGTGACCGTACAGTGCTGCATAATAAGAAAAATACAAAAAATTTGAAGAAAAACACATATTTTTGAATGTCAAGAGCTTATATTTTAAATCCTCAACCATCAACAACCATTACAATGATCACTTTATTCCTTTTAAAGGCCTTTACACATCAACCACTGAACAACCACCTCTACAACTGACTTTTTAATCTTTTATGATCACATGAAACATAAAACACACTAATTTCAAGGTTGTTAACATCACTATTAAAATATTTTAATTTTTTGATCTTTCAAACATTAAAAAGTACATCATTAAATTAATTATGTAATGGCATAAAAATTAAAAACATCATGAATTAATTATGTAACCACATAATTAAAATATATTCCTATCAAAGAAATTAATATCAAATAATATAATCACATAACTTCCTATACATTTCCAATGTCATTGATCTTCTTCTTCATCCAACTCTTTCAGATCATCCAATCCGCATTCGACATTGTAAGGATTCATCGGTACCACCATCATCGGCCATCGACATCGGGCCACTTAATTTCATCATCCACATGGATATCATCTTCATGAACATTAACTCCTTACATCATCATGATCTAGTTCCTCCTCTTTGACATCTTCGGGCCGTGACATCATAAACCAACTATTGATCTTGATCATCATCTACATCATCTTCTAGTTATTCGATATCTTTCCACTAAATTATAATTTCATCAAGGCCTTCCTCTTGGATCATGTCTAACAACAAATGACCAACCTGGTTTACGTGGAACCTCTGAGTAAAATACCTGCTCACATTGGCTTGAAAGAACATAGGGCTCATTTCCAGCTCGCTCAATCAACCTTGTATTAACCATGGTAAATCCATTATCATGTTCAATAACAGTTCTCTTAGGATCATTTTCATTCAATCGTAGCATGTACCATAGGATGACGAACATAATTAATCTGAAGGACTTAAATTCACACTCAAGTATATCATCCAAAATCCCATAGTATCAATTTTCTGAGACTTCTGGATGTATGTCACTTCTAGATGAAACATTAGTCACCTGAAAGACTACAGTTATACCAGAATCATAATTTTTCTTCATGTCATCCAACATTTTGATTCAAAATTTATGACCATTGCACCACATAGCCTTGTGGTGTTTCACCTGCAATATGTCAAACATGTAAAATTATTGCAATATCGTCATTTGATAAACATATTTATTCTTGGCCGAATGTATGCAAGAAAATAATCTCAACATATATATACATCGATATAATTGAAAATAATTAAATAATATGGATGATTAATATATTTATACGTACCTATTTATCTCTTAAACCATATGCTAAATCAATTTCCCTTTGTGTAACATTGGAATCTCCATTACAATGAGCTTCTTTAACTAATGAAGCCACACCTTCCCATGTTAATGCACGGCCAGATTGTTGACATCGTTCAATCCATATCGTCATCCAATCAAGATTTTTCGCGACATAAAAATGTAGTGCATCCCACTCTCGACCAACTGTATCAAAAAAAATTGAAATTCATAAACAACGTATAATTAGTTAAATACCACAACATACGACCTTAATTTATAATTGATGTATATTGAAGATTATAAATTAAATAAGTACAATCTACATAAAAACCATATGTAAAATGTATTCCAATTAATCTCCATGACCATCTTATAATTACCTCTCACTTTCCTCAATCTACCTTTCCCCATCAGGTACTCCCCTTCGAATTTGTTAATGGAGTTGGGATCCCAAATGAAATCTACATGGATCTTTGTTGCAAACCTAGGAAGATATTCACTAATGTATACCATGGTATGGTATACCATATATCCCTCCACCATAGAACCCTCAGGATGTGCTCTTTGTCTAACCAAAGCCTTCAAAAATTTCAAGTGCCTCTCAACCATCCACATTGACCTTGTGTGTATAGGTCCACACAATTCAATCTCCTCAACTTGGTGTATGAGGTATTGTTCTTGTGCATTGAAATTTTTTGAAGGTAGACACTTTTGCATTTCAAACATTAGACATAATTTTTCTCTTCCAATAATTAATATCTTCTTTTAAGTGCATTTCTTTAGATGACAACCATCTACAAGTGATTTAAGGCGAAATATATTACAATCTAGGATTTTAATAAAAATATACAAGATAATATATAACAAGTAAAACAAAATGGAAATTATGAGATGTATGCTGAATTGAACAAATATCGCCACTTACCTTATGTATTTTCCAAGATCATCTATAACTTGCTTGACATTGTTGTCAAAGTTGTTTGGGAGAGATAGAGGTAGAATGTACTACAACAATTATAAAATGATCTTTTCATTATTTTTCTAAAAGTAGTAAACACAATACACTGAAAAGTACATGCATTATACAAGTGTATATAATATACTGTAATAATTACCTTAATGAAGGTATGCCAATCATGCATTTTCATCCCCTCTAATCTAAATTCACCTTTCTTTTGTTATTATATTGTCATGTTCAGAAATAATCCTTGTGGGAAATCAAATTTTTCTTATATGACTTCTTTTATAACATTGCTTTACTGCTCTGTGAATAACCAAGGAAGGGCACTTATATTAATTTTGTCTCCATCACTATTCAATTGAATGACATTTTTCATTGCATGATTGGCTTCCTTAATGTCACTACAAATTTTGACAATTTTTTCTTTGTCATGCCTTCCATCCAATATTTTCCATAATGTTTATGTTATATTATTTCCGATGGGCATTGTATCAAACAAATGCATAATTTGTAGCTGCTCATAGTAGGGCAACCTACTAAATTTTCTAGGATAACTTTTTAGTCCCTATGGAAGCTGACCATTAATGCCTTGACAACCTTCATGAAACATATAAGTTAAAAAAATCAACAATGACAATCATTGTCAATTACAACATGAGTAAACAACAACACAATATAAAAAATATAAATTCAAACATATCATAAAATGATAGATAAAAAATTGATCCGGGATGTATAACCTTGATGATTAATTCTATTATATTCCAACTTCCATAGGCAAGGTGACATTTTTCGTGGTTTTGATGTAGTCTCCTCTTTCCCATTGAAAAGATGTTTTTTCAGTAGTTCGATACTTATGATTTCTATGGAGGAAGTGCCTATACTCATCAAACAACTGCTTTCCTAAACTTGTTGAATGACGAGATTTCAGCTTTGGACCACAAATTGAACATGCAAATTTTTCCTTTATTTGAAGACCTGTAAGATCATATATAATTGGATTAAATATGTCAATTTTTATAATTATATATAATGAATAGATTATTTTAAAAACATGCATGATATCTACTTCATCAAATTAAATATTGTTAAAGTGTAGTCAAACGTTATAACATACCACAAAAATGTGTTAGCCCTGGGGCATCATGAATTGTACATACAAGCATTGCATGGAATTGAAATTGTCTTTGTCTTATTGTTCTAGAGATGGCATACATAGTGACACCATTCCATAATTTTAGTAACTCGTCGATAAGAGGATCGATATATACATTCATATCTTTAACTTGGTACTTACCTAGTTGAATGAACATAAACATTACATAATTATTATAACCATTTTACTGCAATATATATAAATTAATGTACATGACTATTGAATGAAAAAAATATAAGTTATTATGCAACAAATAAGACAAATGAGATGCTACTACGCTAAAGAAAATTGATGTAAACAAATACCTAGAACAATCATTAACAACATTATGTGCTTCCTCTTTATTGACATCCATGGAGGAATAACAGCATTGCTGATAACAAAAATAGGCCAATAATTAAGTAAATAGATCTCAGCTCTCCAAATGGATTGAAACCATCCCCTCCCAATGAAAGCCTAAGATTACAAGGTTCTTCTTTAAAGTGTGGCCATTTTTCCTCCATGTCCCTAAATGCAGAACCATCTGCAGGCATTCAAAAAATGTCATCTCCAATTCTATTTCGTGCATGGTAATCCATAAATTCGCTAAGATTTCGTGACCTAATCAATCATTGCATAATGGAATAATGGGAATATAACACAAAGAACCTTTGTGAGGCACCTTTGTTAGTTGATCTATTCGATATCTACTGATATGACATTCAGGGCATTCTGTTGCAAATTCATGTTGTTTATGATATATAATATGATCATTGGGACATGCATCTATTGCTTGATACTCCATTCTGATATCTTTCATAATGGCAAAAAAATCTCAGTATGAATGAGGTAAAATATTTGATGGTGGTAACAAAAATTCACCAATCAATCTACAACAAAAAATTATTTGTTAATATAAAGAATATTAATGGTACATATTTCATCTTTTATTTACTAGTGATGAACTAACAACAATTAAAATAGATGAAAAGAGATGACATATATGACATACCTTAACATCTATGAGATTGCTATGTTTGATAAACCATTCATAACCTTCAAGTTCAACAACAATACAGCAAATAAAAGAGTTGTTTGGGAGCCTTCATAAAGGGGCTCGTATGCCTTCTCAAGTACAAGTAAATCATGAACATCATCAAAGTCATCTCGATCATCATGATTAGCTCTACCACTAAATGTGTCATGGATCAATGTATTTGTACCATCATCTTCAACTATCTTTTCTGGCGTATGATCATCTTCTTCCATAGGATCATTAACTTCAACTTCAATATTCACAGCTCCATGTTCGTCTGCTTGCAAAACCACATTCTTCGGGTCGTGACAATCCATATCATCTGCCCTAGGGTGCCCCACCTTTATAATAATGATAGACACAAATAAACCATGATCACAATCAAGTAATTATATATATATATATAAAATGTTAAAATGATATAAATATTTACAAATTCAATCAATATAAACACATATAATGAACAACTTACCAATGGATGATAATCATGCCCCCCTTCAATGTGACCATGTTGCCTACAATGTTTCTTAGCTATTGTGATTAAAAGTAGTCTCGTCTTTAAGCCCTTGCAATTATTACAAGGACAATAACATTTCCCATCACCCTTTCTTTTCAATCTAGCCCACAATCTATCAAGTGTCTCTTAATTTTTATTTGGACTAATATTATCTGACATGATTTTTCTTTACCAAGCTTGACTATTTAGATCTTCAAACAATATCAAACTCGCACTCTAATAATTTTTATTCATAGACAGGTAACAAATTCTAATAATTCTGATATTTTACACCAAAAAAATTTGGCATGCAACCACCCCTGCAAAAGAGAAGATAGTCTAAAGTTAATGACCCAAAAAACACTTTAAAATGCTAATTCCAAAACTTATTAAATTCTGATTTTACTATGATTTCCAACTGTTAAGACTCCTAAAATCAAAATATTGAACTTGATCGCAAACTTCTTACAACGATGGAGGAAGCGAGCTAGTAAAAGCAAGTGACCCATTCCTAAGGAGCAACAAGTCAAAATCATTATTGCTAATGTCAATACGGATTTATCCTTTTAGTTAAAGATGCAATGTGTCACTTCTTATGATGAGCTTATCCCTAGGGCCCTCAACATTGAGAGAGCCCTAATCACACAAGGAAGCACACACTAGTAGAATTTGGCAAATAAATGACTAGGTGGACTAAAAGTTTTAGTCACAAAGAACTAAAAAAATGACTCACCCCGCCATTTTTGCAACTCAAATTTATAAAATGAGTAAATAAATTACTAGTTTGGTCATTGATTAAAAATTATTTAGTCACAAATAAAAAATGACTAAATAGTTAGTCATTTATTTAGTCACAATCCATTTGAATAAATCATTTAAGGAATCAAGAATATAGCCCGCCAAAATACTCTAAAACTTTAATAAACATACCCTAAAACTTTTGTCAAAATTTTATTTTCAGGCATAGCCCACCAGAATGGAGTTTTCATTTTAATAAACATACTCTAAAACCTTCATCAAAACATTATTTTCAAGCATAGACCGCCAAAATGGAGAAGTTTTTCTGTAAAAAATGACAGAGAATGATGAGGAGATGTGCACGAAGGGAGGCATAGGATTCATTTCTGATTATCTCATTCCTGCTCTACACAACAAATCTTACATTGTTCCCGCTACTATTTGTAATCTAGGTATTTACTTGACATATATTTGCATAATCTCAAATTCCTTAATAGGCTTTTGAAGTATCAATGTATCCTATATAGGGTTTAGAATGATTTCTTTTAATTAAAAAAATAAATAAATGATGTATTTCCCTGTAATTAGATAATGTGGAGATCTCCTAAATCTGGCCCAACACACTATCCTCTTGGCCTTGTATTCATTACTCCAGCTACTAGGTTTTGCATGTGACATCTTTAATATCTTCATGACTGTGGCTTTTAAATACATCTCAGTCTTTGCTTTAATCCTTTTCATGGTAACCTTTGAGTTCCATAATCCACTTTCAATCTCTTCTAAGAATGGTGTCTTAAGCTAGACTGCATAGTATGCATATAAAGCAAGTCCTTCATACCTGCCATTGTTCCAAACCACCACTCACTGCCTTGCTTAAAATGTTGCCTCCATAAGCACAATAGCATGTTTTAAAATCATGGTTGCCAGTGATTGACCATTAAGGTCACCACTTTCATCAAGATACAATGATATTTTTGTCTTCAAACTCAAGGCATTATGCAAGATAACATTGTGAATTGTTTGTTGTGTACGATTTGATTTTCTTGCACATTTCACGCTTTGCTAACTTCCTTTAAGACTAGATATTGCACCCTCAGCTGCAATCTCAAATAGCTCACTCACTATCACTTGAAGATTCCTTTTCATGAGCATCCTTCTATAAAATCAAACTATGCCCTATAGACTTCTACTTACTACAGGGGACTCATTGTTTCATGGTATTGTAGTTCTTAAGATCCTTCAACCTTATGACACTACTTCATAGTCCACAAGGTATTATTCACTATTCTCTCATCTTTGATGAGTCTCAAAACACTGCTCAAACATGCAATCCACTACCTCCATTATACATTAATGGCTAAGAAGAAACATTGAACCTATGATTACCACTGTTACTTCATTTAGACAGTCATTCCCTGATTGCATTTTCCTTATCTAACACTACCAAAAGCATTTGAAAAACCCTTAAGGTTAGAAAGGGGTAAGGAAACTCACTGTTAAAATCTCCACTTTACTATGCAAGGTTTGAGCTTTATTATCTTGTCATTGCTAACCTCTTTTTGACTGTCACATCTCAAGTTACTGTCATTCTTCTTACCGTAGATTGCATTTACAAATGTCACTAAGCTACATAGTGTGCTTGTTATTGGCTACAATCTTTAGATTGCAAGATTTTGTTATTAGCTACAATGTCTCAATCTTTCTAGTATTGCAACCTCACTAATCCGCTAGAGTTATTGTTTATGTTTCTACGGAGGCCTAGGGTTTGTACCCTAATCGTGCTCTTACCAATGCTTCTGTTGGTATTAAAAAACAACCTTAAATCTTGGGTCAGAAAATTAGTTGTCTTGATAGAGTTGTGGTATGATCTTGGATTGTATCCTAGAGTGTGTGGGAAGTTTGTGTTTGATCATTAAGGTATGTAAACCTGATCAGGGAAATGTATCCTATATAGCACGGGTCTTGCTTTAATACTTTCCATAATGGTTATTAGCATATCACATTATTATAGTTTGTGGTAACCCAAGATTGCATTCAAGTATGTAACAAACTTGGTTTGTAGTTTAAGCTATACACTTTTAAGTAACATTCATAAGGTTTAGAAAATCTTGATCACTCTCTAGAATAGCCCATTAAACATGGGTTGTGCTTGAATGCACTACATAATTGATATAACACAACCACTCTGCATATCAACCAGAGTTATAGGCTCTTTATTGCAGCAAGAGGTAATCACTCTTCGATCATGCTATAATTACATCCTAACCTATTAAACTTGAGACAACCTGAATGCACCCAATGATGATTGACACCTACATTATACAACCGAATTAACTACATTATATGAGTGCCTCCATTTCTATCACAACATAGCCACATTAAAATTGGGTCACACATGAATGCATCCTATATTTGTTATAGCACAACTGTGCCACATGACCAATAGAGTTATGGATCACATAATTACAGTCACAAGAATCTGTTCCTTGGTTGTGATCTTATGGTGATTCCACACAAAAAAATCTAGACATGAAATTCTCAAAACCCTAAACCTCTAAAAATGAAATCTGATGAGATGTTGCTTTAAAATATGATTTTCAAACTTGGAACTACAAATCTAACTTCACAACTGAATTCTACAAAAAGACAATGACTACCCTCAACCTGGTGATATCTTCTTGAATTTTTTCTGATTTTTTCCAAGAAAATTGTCCTTAGTTCTCCACAAACTATCTAAAGTAGAGCAAAACACTGTCACAATAAATCAGCAAACTCATTTTTCTTTATGTCGGCCACAATTTGACTTTTTTCTTATTTTTCATGTTTGTCTAAATTTCGACGAAACTGATAGTCAAAATTTTGACGAAACCCAGGTTCATCGAAATTTCGACGAACATTGGGGATAAAATTTTAAAAAATTGAAATTTACACATCATATTTTACAAGCACCCGATGATACATCAAATTATACATATTTTGTTGGACATTTTTGTCGTATTTTGCAGTCAAATGAGCTAGTGATTGATGAGTATGACCTTATGCTCTCTAAAAAAATCATTTTTTCTTGGATGGGAATAATAGTATATGTTAGAGGTATATACTTCAACATCTCTAAAGAGATTATTGTAAGAGTTGGGGATTACTAGAATAGAGGGTCTCAAGATTCAAAATATGATTAATTCTAAATACCATAAACATATTGAGGAATTTCTAAAGAAAGTCTAAAAGATCTAAAGATTTCAAAATGTATTCAAGTGGGAAGACATCCCCAAGCCCTAGGCTAAGGGGAACAAAGTTCTCATTAGGTATTTTATGCTTGAGGGAAAGTACAAAAGATTTTGTACCTTGATCATATTATTATGTGTTTAATCATCTCTTCATAAGAAAAAGATGAACTTTCTCTTCTTTTTTTCAATTTTCTTTATTTTCTGTACTAAATGTGTTCCTTGGGAAAAGGTTGAATTTCTTCTATATTAGGGTTTAATTTATTACATTTACATATTTAAGTTGGAAAAAATCCCATCCCAACCATTTACCCTAGGTTTGTTAACCCTACCATGTTACTGTGTAAATTGAGAAAAGAGTCTCCCACTAATATTTCTCCCAACTCTACTTGCCATAGGAATGGTTTTGAAATATTTATCCATCCCATGCATACTAATGTTGTGGTGGAAAAACTTACCTAGACCCAACCCTATTCCCCCAAGGTAGCTATTATAGTCCCACCTAATAATCCCCAATAGGGAAGGATCTACCCCACTTGACACCCAAAATCTTCCTATACTCACAAAAATCTCATTCCATGGATAAGGGCAAGATAATTTTGATCAAGAGGATCCCTTGAAAAATTCCCTATCTAATTCCCCCAACCTCCTCATGGTTGATCCCAACCCCAAAGTCACCCCTCTAACTAGGAAAATGAGACTAATTATACAAACTAGTAATATTATAGTTGGTAGGTCCAAGAAAAGAGTGATTATCCCTCATGCAAGTTGAACATTCAAAACTAAAATTTTCATAATTGCATCAACCTAAAAATCCAAATTGATATGTCAGAAAATAACTTTAACCTACACTTGATAACATTATAAAATGGTTCTTATGGAAAATTAGGATTTTAGAAGGAGACTTTGGGAAATAGAGAAGTTGTTCAAGACCAAAAAAGAGGAACCAAGTGATCACTTTGATGATGAATTATGGAAATAAATCAACAATTTCATTACCATTTTCAAAGGTGAGAAATGCTAGATCAAAAATCCTCACATTGTAGTAAAAATAGGAAGATATAAAAGATAATCTTACTCAAGTGGTAGCATTTAGCAAAAACACTATAAAGAACTCCACAAAAAATCTTCATGTGCTACAAAATGAATTAGAAAAAAAAGGAAAAGGGAAAGTAAGATGAAGGGCCCTACAAAAATAATGTGATCCAATACTACGGCTCATGATGTTGACACCATTGAAATTAAAGAAGACCCCCTAGAGACTTTCTTTGTTGACTAAGTCAACTTTTTGAACAAAGAATGGGAGGTTTTCAATAGTTTGCATAAACTAGTTGATATTAAGTAGGTGGTGTCTTCTCTATGTTCTTATACAAGTTTCATTGTTTTAATGTTGTTTCTTATCCTTTTATATTATTTTTTTCTAGTCTTATTTGTTCCATAACTCATGGAACTTGTTTCTCTAGCTCGATGTATGTTTCTTTGTATAATGCTTTGGGCCCTTTCAAAAACATACTCTTTTACCTTAAATCAAAAATATATTTGGGACACTTCAAAAATATTGAGAATTAAAATAAAATATTATACCGTAGTAGAAAAACTAAAATTTGGTTGAAGAAATATATAATATCCATGTTTAAAATATTAAAAAATAAATAAATAAAATAGAAGTTTGAAGGAAAAAATGTACATGATTTACATCTAATGGACCATCCTCAACCCTCCATGTGCATTTCAACCTTTCACATGTCCACAACTCTATATTAAAGGGTATGTTTGTTATTGTAAGAAGTTTTGTGTAGGCACAAATTAACATCCTTTTGCATCTTAAAATTTTATTAACATGCCTCAAAACCCAATGAGCATAAAATTAGCATACTTTTTATATGTTTTACAATATTGCATATTATAATCTAAATATTGAAAATTTATACAATATTTTATGAGGATCTACACCAGAAGAGTAGTAAGCATGTCATTAGGAATTAAAGATGATACCTAGAAGGTTACTCTTTCTAGTACTATAGCATGAGTTGGTGCTAAGAATGGAAAATGATGTTGGTGTACATGCAATGAATCTTGGAGTTCAACCTTCAAATATTGTAGAGGTGGCAACAACATACCATGTTATCTATTTTTCCATGAATATGGGGTATATCCAACCTAGAAATCAAAGGTTATTCTAGAAATACCATAAGGATGTTGAGTGGGATGGCGAACCCTTGTTGGTCCCTTTGGGACCCCATCCTCTTGACACGAAATATTATGATGATCCTTGATAATTGCATATTGACTCACATGTTTAGAGTTGGTAATAAAGTGGTGGATGTTCTCACCAACTTGGGATCTTTCACATCTAAAGCTATTATTTTGGATAATATCTCACTTATCCCCGGACATGTGTGTGACTTACTTTCTAATGATGAAAAATTATAGTAGCCTTGAGTTAGAGATGGACTCAGGTTATTAGATCTCTCAAAAAAATGGCACAAATTACATTTATGGCAATCCTTCTTCCCTAGCTAGTATTTTAATCAGCCTTATCAACTTTGTCTTACACATTTTTTTGAGTGTTTCTACAAATTTTTGTGGCTTTCTCTACTTGGTGAGAATTGCGCTATGGGATGTGATCTTGTTCAGAATGAGCCCGCCTCATGTGAGGTGTGGAAAAATGGTAGGGACCATCCCAGGTGCAAAGAGGTAAGATGGCCTTGTATGTTGAAGGTATGATGGGGAATGACCCCAATATTTTGATGGAATTTTTTGATTCTTGGAACAAGAGGTATGATGTATGGACCATCCTGCAAAGAGGTAAGATGGCCTTGTATGTTGAAGGTATGATGGGGAATGACCCCAATATTTTGATGGAATTTTCTTATTCTTGGAACAAGAGAAATGCCACCATTGGTGAGTACACATTCCATATCAATGCAAGGATCATTGTCGAAGTCATTGGAATTTCCTTGGACAAGCTTTGAATTCCTCGAAAGTTGAAGGTTCATTATCAGAAGGATATGGATAGGTTCCTGAAGGAGGGTGAAAAAGTTAATCGACTGCATAATGTGTTTAATTGTGAATACCTTCCCAGGGTTTGGTGTAGGGTGACAAAGGTCTTAATGAGGTATGTCACTTTGGAGGGTTGGTTTCAAGTTTCCACACCCACCTCTCCCCCATACTGAATCATTTTCACTATAATGTCAAGATGAATTTTTCCTTTTGGATTATTTCTTCTTTGGAGCAATCTATTAAGGTTGTGCAGGTGAAAGTAAAACCCTTCCCATTCACCAAGGGTTAATCTTTCATTTATGCCACTACCTTGAGCCACTCTATCCCCTTACTTGGCCTCTATCAAAAAGAATTCCCTTGTCATTAAAGACCCTACCGAACCCTTCAAGGACCCCCTTTCTACTCTTGCCTCTGTGTTGACTCCATCCTCCTCTTATAGAATTACTAGGGAAAGAGGTAAAACCCTTGCCACTGAGGAACCCACTCTTGACCCTAAAAATGTGTTTTATTCTTTGACCCCACCCTTATTTCTTCCTCAAATTCTAATTCAGAGAACTCAGATGATGAGTCTTGGAAACCAAACCCTATTAACTCCCCCATAGGCTCCCCTTTTCATGAAGATATTTTTGAGGTTTCTAAATCCCCTATTAATCCCCCCAATCCTCAGAGATCCCCCAATCTTTTTTTTTATTTTGAATGACACCTTTTAAGAACCCCAATTGGATGAAGATGTATGCACACATTGAGTTCCCATGAAGACTAAATTGAATGTTGTCTCCACGGCCATCAATGTTCAAAATGATATTCTCAAGTGGTTAATGGCCTAGCTCATCACGGACAAGGATAAAATTCAAGCGTTGGAGGAGAAGGTGCTTAAGTAGAAGGTGAACTAGTCAGGTGAGGTCAATGATGAAGGGTGTTGGGGCCTATTGTCTTCACTCACCAATTCCTTTGATAAATGGGTGAATTGGAGAGTGAGTTTGAAGAACTCAGAATGTTGGTGGGTTCAAAGGAAGATAATGTGAAGCTTCAAGAGGAAATTTCCACCATGCATAGTAATCAAGATAAAACTCTAAAATGTCTCCAAATATTGTGGACTACAACAAGGAGACTATCGAAAACACCACGATCACTATCCAGGTTTTTCAACAAGAACTTTAGAATAGTCATGGAAAAAGGGTTGGCAAGGACAATCAAGATGTTGGTCACTCCAATAAAAAAGGAAAGAAAGGGGGTAGCTCTGCTTCACCCAGTATTGAGGAGGTCCAACCCACCAACAAGGATCCTTTGTCCTTTGAGGAGAAACTCCATTTCCTGGCTAAGGAGTGGTAGGCCATTAGTGGCCTTAAGCTATTGGGAGACTAGTAGCTGATCCAATCTCTTATTGGTTTTTTCATGTGTTCTATTTTATTTTTTGTTGTTGGTCCATTTGTAGTTGCTCCTTTTTTTGTTGTTGGTCTATTTGTAGCTGCTCCTTTTTTTTGTTTTTGGGTGTAGATCATTTCTCACTAGGCCCCTCGTTGGGCCTCTATGGACATTTTGTAAATGGGTATGAGATCTTCTTGACTTTAATCTAATTAAAACAAACAAAATGATTTTACATGGTGCATACAAAGATAAAAAATAATAATAATAATTGACATTTTTTAACATAATAAGATCTAGGTTAATACTATTGTAAGATGAAGGGTTTTTGGAATTGATGATATAACTCTATAAAATCATTACATGTGGTGTCAATTGTTGAATCACCTAAATGAGCAAAACAATAAATTCAATAGTGTATTCATTATAGTTATTGAGAAAATTAGTCATAAGGATTTGGCCTTGGGTCTAAAACTTTGAGTATTAATTTTTGAGATGTAATTGTTGAATTTCTAACAAATATTAATATTCTTACTAAGTTAGAGTTTTAGCTCAAGGTTGATTTCTCTTTCTGTCTTTCAAGTTACATTTAATATATAGGACCAATTACATAACATTGGTCTACCTTTTGGTTGGTTAATATTACCTACTTATTTAAATTTGAATCAAATAGAATTATTATAGACCTTTCCTAAAATAGGGGAAATAAAACATCTTCACTATTAAATTAACCTCTAAATATTCAAGAAAAATGAAAAACCTATACAAATAGGTTCAAAATGCCATCAACTCAACTCACATGGTTAGTGATGTCATCCAAGTTGTCATTGTCTTTCTTGTCTAATTTGAAGATGGAATATGTAGAATAGAAAAGGGTCCATTGATTTAGTTTGGAGTTTTGCTTTGTTGAAAAATAAGCCTTGAAGAAGCTTATCCTTCGAGTCATTTTCTTTATTCTTTTCACTAGTAAGCAATTGCAAATATAAGGCTTGTCATGTTGTTCACCTAGAAGTTTTGTTTGTTCAAGCTTGATGCAAAGGTGAAAAACAATGCAACCAAAGTTTTGAAATTCATAAAAAATATTCGTAAGTACCTTCAATCAAATCTTAACAACCTTCACCAAAGGTTATGATGACATGCAATTTCAAATGGAGGGTCCCAAAACTTCATTTTAATGTCTCAAAATAATTTTGTCTCTTTCAACACAATTTTGAGCTCATGGTATATATCTATATACTTCCATTCTTTGGTGGTTGAGTTTTTTTTCACAAAGATTTCCCCACATATATATCTAGTGTTCATATAATTTAAATTTTATATATACTTCTCTATTATTACATTAATCTTATTAACTTAGTCAACTTTTAATATTCTCAATATCTTTTTAACTCGAAATTGAAAAAAAAGATTATTTTTAAAGTTTAAACTCATATTCCCAATACCAACACATTTTTTTTTCTTTCAAACTATACACCCTCCATTAAAAGTTAAGCTTTCTTTAGAAACCTTGTCATATGCAGAATTTAGAAACTTTGTCATATGTGGAATTATTCTTCACCCGCAAATATAATAAAATTAGCTCTCTTTATAAACCTTGTCATATGTGGAATTTAGAAACCTTGTCATATGTCAAATTATTCTTCACCCACAATATAAAAAATTAGCTCCAATTTCCAAAGAAAAGGAAAGAAGACGACTTGGTTTATATAACTAGAAAATAACACTACACAGCAAAATAGCCAATAAAATAATGAGAAAAGTTTTAATTCAAACATTGCCATCCAGGGCATTTCGTTGCGTTGTTAAATTTGACGACCGTATGGCTGTATTTATGTGTGTAGACATTAAATACAATCCAAATTTTAGTTAAAAAAAAAATTCTTTAACGGGAAGATTTTAACAGGCAGTCAATTTTCTTTTTTGAATTATAGTTATAGCTATATTGTTATTTAGAATTTTATATAAAACATGCTTGACATTTCAAGAGATTTGAAGGAAGGATCGATTTGCTTGACAGACATGTTTAGCAGTCAAATTTAACCTGGAGTGAATAGCTGGTGATAGTGAAATACTTACTGTTCGGCCCGTGTTATGCCATGCAAGGTGCTGCGACTGACTTGCTGTTAACTTTATTAGATTTTATTCGGTGGAAATATTGATTTAAATTGTCCTTGAAGAGCACGATGTTATGTTATAACTCATGATTTCATCACTCTGATCAGGCCTGTCAATTCAAAATTACATCACACTTTTCTCCACCTTTTTCATACAGTTTCCAATATTACTCAGATATTTTTAAGAACTGTATCAAAATCTACTTTTTCTAACCAATCCAGCTGATAGTTTGGGCAAATGAACTGTTCAGCAGTAGTCTGTTATTGTCTCTCTGACTGTTCACCAGTGTTTGCAAGTCTTTTGACTGTTCTGCAGTTGTCTGGAATTTGCTAACTCTTTCTGAGCTTTACTACAACATACAATAATAATGCAAAATATTTATATCACAATTCAATTGCGTAGATTTTGAGTTAAGTTTTGATTTATAATTCATGATAATTGTTTCATATGAATCTATTTTTGATGAAAATGAATGGTCCATTTAACGTTCTTGATATTAATATCATAATTTAATATATTGGAAAAAAATATCTCTTATTAATAACAATACGTTTTAACGTTCTTGATATTAATATCATAATTTAACATATTGGAAAAAATTATCTCTTATTAATAACAACACATTTTATAAACAGATACGGCAAGGCTTAAACAACATACTCTAATCCCATGTTCCCATGGACTTCGGGCAAATTCACCGTCAGCAGTTCACCGCCAGCAATTCATCATTATGACATATTCATCGTGTATACAATTCACCACCAGCAATTCATTGCCGTGGTATATTCACCGCGTATACCTTTTTTTTTTGTGTTCAACAAAATCTCTGTACTTTTTTTCTTTTTTGGGTGCTCTTGGCCACTTAAATATTGAAAAATGTATACATGGTGAATATACCATGGTGATGAATTGCTAGAGGTGAATTGTATACACGATGAATATGTCACAGCGATGAATTGCTGGCGGTTAATTGTTGGTGGTGAATTGTTGGTGATGAATTTTCCTAGAGTCGTCCCCATGCCACTGCTTAAGTGTGCTTTCTGCTCAGGTAGTTCATTTGAATTAAATTGCACTAGCTTCTTCATTACGGTCCACCTATTAGTGTGATTTAAGATAGTTACCTAAACAAATCAAAGCGTGTGATATTTAAGTCAAACTGACATATACTTGAAAAAAAATCTTCTAAAATATGATCTTCATAAACATTCCAACTCTATTTTACAAATCATCCCAATAGTTGATTGATATACATTAAATAAGAGATACAATTGATTTTTTTAGACAACATAAAATGGATGATTTTTTTAATTATTTGACTTCTATAACCTCTGATTATTTAAACTACATGACTGGAATCATTATTGATATCTTTCAAAAACATAACAAACCAAAGATTCAAACCTGCAACTAGGTACTGTCAATATCTTTCAATGACCACAGACTCCACAGTCCATATTATTAAATATACAGCATTTATGTTACACTGAATTCTATGCATTTATGTTCCATTCAGAGACTGTTCCAAATAAATGATGAGTTTTATCTATGCCGTGTGTCTCAAGCAATTTACCCAAGGCACTGGTATTTTTAGTGTATTAATAATATGGCTGTAAACTATTCATTGCTTTTTTTAATGCTGTTGACTATTTAGATGCTACTAGCATTCACTACAGGACTTAAGAATTGAATTCAAATATGCTATTAATAAATATTGTCAAAGGTTCATTAATGTATATATGTATATGTGTCAAGGATGTTCTTTATAGGGTCCACTTAGTATTAAATGGTATATATTCTAACATTCAAAAAATTAGTTGCCTGACAGATATAAACTAAATAAGTACAATTTGTAGTCAATGGCCACAAGTAGATAATTCAAACATGTTTAAATCATTTTTTTTTTAATAGTGGATTTTGTGTTTTTAATGAGATTTTTACTTGAATACATTTGAAATTAATATTCTTTTAAGTTATATTGGTTCAGCAATCTCCCATTTCTAAGTATTTATTTTTAAGTATATGCACAACAATTAATAGGTGTAAGGTTTACAAATAAAATTTTGAAACAAAATAATTTGAAAATGATAAAAAACAAAAAGAAAATATTTAAAAATTTAATCTTTATTAATATTTAGTCAATAGACTACATACAGTGTGAGATTTGAGTCTCAAACAAGTCTCAAAGCTTATAAAATCTCACTTTTCATGTAAAAGCAGATAAATATTGATTTTCCAATTAGATGGAAACATTCTATTTCCATTTGCAATAGTTTTTTGTCAATTTGATGGCAACTCTCCCTTTTTTTATTTGCATTGCTTTATGTTTTAAATCTATATGCAAATATTTCAAAATCAAATAATTCTTAATTTCTTTAAAGAAAAAATCTAGATTTTTTTAAGTTTATTTCATTCCATTATTTAACACTTATTATTAATTGTTTAATCCAACCATATACAACTAGAATTTGCAACACTTGACACCCATGCACAAACATGTACTCTATAACATATTAACATACATATAGTTTTTTATCGGTACCTTGAACCTCATTTAGGTGCAAGTTAGTAATTAAATGTTTCTTAAATTTAAATTTTGAGAAGGAAATATTTTTTAAATATAATTAAAAAGATAAAAAGTAAATCTTTTTGGATTTTTTTTCTAAATTTTGGTATCATTACCAATTGTTGTCATCATCTCAAAGGTATAATATTCTAAAAAATTATACATTCCACACAAATACCTTGGCATATACATTTATGTATATGTCTATGTACATTTATTATGTTTTCTACATTTTATCTTGCAATCAGTTTTTTTTATTATATCCCTAATTTAGGCATTCAATGACCACAAAATGAGTAATTAAGCTCGATATATGGTGGCATTTAGCTCACCAAATCCATTGTTGATAAATTTATTCATTATAATATTATCATTCATAGAAACCCATGGCAAAAGAAGATCATGGCCATAGACATTATGCATAATCCTACAACAAAATGGTCGATCCAAGAGAGGAGTAAGGATCAATTCCCGAACCCAAGCAACTAAAATCTATAATCACTTCACATATAAGGCCAATACTATAGGAAGAAGCTATGCAAGAAGTTTATCAAATCCAACCATAGAACTTCATATTAAACCATACATAAACATGATCTATATAGATAGGGAGTTCCATCATCCACTCAACATGAGCATTTGAACCAATCCCATCAACACCCTTCTTCACTTGACAACCTCCATGTCTACATTGAAAAGAGAAAATAAATAGAACAAGCCACAACACTAAAAAAGAAACAAAAAAGTTTACCTCATCCCACAAGAAAATTGAAAGTTATCATGGCCCTTTCTCCAAATTGTCTTGAACTAGGTATATTGTATGCACATATTGGTGTGTGTATGGTAGGATGAATTACAAAATACCTATTTAATCCCCATGTGCCTCCTTACATTTATCACATTTTATAAATTTAGGAGGGGGGCATCATCCAAGTCCTCCTCCTCTACTTCACAACAAATAAAACCTGTAGTCTTCACGCCCAAAGAGAGTTTGACATTAAGTGCCTTGGAAATTTCTTCAATATCTCTATGCATCCTACCTTGCTTTTTCTTAAGGATGTGGAAATACTTAAGACAGAAATTGAAAAAAATCTACTTAAGCAACAACACCATCTATATCGCTGTTAAGTAAGTAGGTGTGGACCCCATATTTGAGCTATGCAAAAAGGATTAGTAGCAATAAACAAACCCAAAAGTCAAAATAAATGGCCATACTCGTGATAGAGAAAACAATGGAGAAGATAAATGATAATACAAAACAAAGAAGTGAATAACTAGCAATATACCTCTATTGTGATGTGTTGATATGCTATAATTGATTTTATGTTGATGTTCCTTGATAATATGTCATTATTTTAGTAGCATGATGTTGACATAGATATTATTGATTATGAAAATTGATAGCATGTGGATAGCATGAAATTTTATGATAAAATGGGAGGGAAGGCTCTCTTAAATAGACTTCTCAATGGATAATGGAGGGTCAATATGTAAAATTGAATAGATGGATGAAATGTGAGATGCACAAATTGAATGCATAGCCTTGTGAAAATTTTCATGAGGAATGATGAAGATTCTCAAGCTCCATGGAGGATGTTTGATCAAGTTGAGAGATTGAATGACAAGAGAGCAATTGGAAAATTAAGATGATGAGGTGGAAGAGCAAGCATACTCATGCATGTATGATACTAAAGGTGGCATGTGTGGAAAGGAAATGTGGTGGAGAAGATTCGAGGTCAAGAGCTAAGGTAGAGGGTTGGTATGGCTGCAATTTAGCATATTCACACATGTGTGAGCAAGGAGTAGTGTGATTTAGCATGTTCACACATGCAGAAGTATGGGATGGATAAGGGTGTGTGTTAAGAGTTGAATGGTTGACATTTTGATCCATGGCTTAAGATTGGAGGGTTGAGATTAAAGGAGAAATTATTTTTTCCATATATGATGACGTGGAATAAAATATTGGAGAAAATGTTAATGAGGGGTTACTTAGCTTAAATTGATTAATTAGAAAATTATTAATTAATTAATTTAGTTGGAGGAATTAGGAGCTAGGGTTAAATTGATTAATTAACCTTATGGTCCAACAAAAGGGGACTCGAGGAATGACTAATTATTTGTGGGGGATAAATAATTAAATAATGCTCATTTAATTAAATTATAGAAACTTAGTATTAATAAGTAGATATGAATCTGGGATTTTTACATTTTACTCCTCTCTAATAGAGTGAAAATTTTGAATAAAAGTAGCCTGGATGTGTCAAAGAAGAATAAAAGTAGAAAGGATAAGGCTTTTAGTGGCAAGTTACCTAATTGCCTAGAATAATGAAGGTGATGGTAGATGAGAGGTTTGATATTGGTGAAAGGTGCTACCCTAATTGTCAAAGTTTAAGGATTAATTAATTTGATGGATTGATAATGTTGTTGATCTATGGGAATAATATATCCTGAGAACAATATGAGGATTGATTGATTTGGAATTTAAAGATGCTTCAATGATCAGTATAGGATTAATAGTTAGGACTGGATATGATAAAAGGATGATGGGATTCCCCATCAAGATGATATTTGGGTTCAAAAAATGTGGGTGTGCTCTCAAAATAGATGAAATTGATGTTAGAATAAGGGATTTGAAAAGGATGAAATAAGAGAGTCAAAGGAGGCATTCTAAGAAGAAATGGATATGAGGATGGAAAGGATGAGATGGAGATGAGGAGAAGGATGAATACTAGTAGATGCATGATGTGTAGGGGATAATATAAAAATGTAGGAGTATTATAGGTGGGGAAAGATGAATGACATAGATAACATGGGCTCGTGGAATTTATGCAAATGACACGCTTGTGTAAAATCTACACCAAAAAGGAGAAATGAAGATTTGACATAGGGACCACGGGGTCATGTCATATGTGCAAATGATATACATGTATAAAATCCACATCAAATAAGAGAATGCAAGATTGTTGTAGTTACCACAACATGCATAACATCTATGTCAACAATGGGATAGGTAGGCCTAAGCATCAGGGTACGTTAGCCCCTATTTCAAATGATTTTTAGTAGGAATTTAGAACATAGATTGAAGAGAATATGATGAATGTGATAGAACATAAATCAATATGATGTTTGTGATGAGGTACATGCTATCATAAAAGCATTTAAGCAAAGAGAAATGCATTATTTGTTGTAGCATTAGAATTATGTACCATGATATAAGGGATCATGATGAAGGTGCACCATGTGCATGGAGGATTGACACAAAAGCGCACATGTTGCAAAATTATTGTGACCCAATGGACACATTATTGAAGCACACCATGTAATATAAAATTATATTGTGGTGAATACCATTGTGTGATGGATGCAGCACTAGAACTATAGGAAATAAATAAATAATGTATGTAAGAAATACAATGGTTAAACAAAAAATACATGGAGTGGTAACCAAGACTATGGTGAATCAAAGCTAGTTGATGGGGGCATCTGATAAGGGGATGGATGGTAATAGGGGGATGGAATAATATATAAGAGGTAGGGATGAGATTAGATTTTTCACTATTCAAGATAAGAGATGCATATTGATTCAATTTAATTATGATGATAATGACAATAGTATTAAAGATAAGAACAATATTTTAGGATAGTAATGTTGATGATGAGAAAACAAAAGGATTGGGAATTACTATTATAAAATTAGATGAAACTACTGTAGTAAAAACTTCTCCAAGTGTATGCAAATTTGAAATATATTAACTTAACAAATATTACCTAAAATGAATATTATGTGATTGCACAAATCAACAAAGCATAGGTGACACAAAATTGACATGGAGAAACCCTTTTGGTAAAAAAACTTCACACAAGAAAGAGGACAATTTTGTTATTGATCTTCAAGAAGAGATGTGCATCAACACACTAACACTTTGATCTGTAATAGCATTCCAACAACACTTGGATATTTACAAAGAAACATAACTTCTACCAACCGATGGTTCAAATTTATAAAAGTGATGGGATGAAATTACCATTGTGGAATCTTCAAACAAGAGGTAAAAACTACTTACAAAAATCATACACCTCAATTCATGGATAACCTGTGAACTTAGTAAAAAATAATAAATGTTGAAATGGGCTTCACATGGGTGCCATAAACCCAAACCAAATAAATAAAATGTAACTCCCAAGGTATCTTACACCTTATTACTCTTAATAGTTGATCATGCACAACATGTTGATCCATTTTGGATAACATGAAATTAATAATCAACCCACTATTGAAGGATGACTCTTCACCTCCTATTTGGAAGCCTAGGATGAGGAATTTACATTTAATGTTTTAATTTCCATATTTACAACATCCTTCCTTTATGAATGTCATTAAAAATTTATTTATCATGTCCTTAGGCATCCAATTACACCTTCCAAGGATCATGGAGACACATGAAAATAACTTAGGATTGCAAGGTTAATGTCACACTATCCTAACATTTTCCCACTTGAAATTATACATTGCAATTACATCCATACAAAAACTAAAATAAAGATCAAGTATAGTGATCAAGGCTTATGACCTTCTATTACCAAGATAACTTATATGTGGTTATTTACTTTGAGAGAGAATCTGCAAAATTTTCAAAAGTGTTAAACTCTCTATCAATACCTTATCATTCTCAATCATTTCTCTCACAAAGTGATATTATACATTAAAATTATTAGTATGATCATGGTACAATTTGATTTTAGGAAAAACATAAATTGTTCTATCACATTTGATCCTAACAATCTTGAAATCAAAACCAATACCTATAGTTAGTCTCTATAACCATACACCTTCTTAAATTCATTTTTAGTATTCATATACTTTGCTTCTATGGTGAACAAAGAAAAAAATAGGATATATTTTACTCATACAACTCACTACACCTCCAAACAGAGACAAAACATAGCCACTGGTGGATCTTTGACTATCCAACTCACATGCCCAATCTATATCAACAAAACCGTGCATGTCCAAAGAATTTACCATGAAATTAGTACTATGATAACACAAATAGTAAAATTATAAGTTCCTCACTTATATATAATTACCCTTTTAACAAAAGTCTAATGCTCTTTACAAGGTTAGATATAAACTTTCTCAAAACTCCCACTACTTGGGGAATATATGGTCTAGTTCAAACCATTGCATACATCAAACTACCAACAACACTAGCATAAGGTACCTTAGACATTCCTTCACAAGTGCCATCATATTTAGGACACGTCTAAAATAAGCTTAGTACCAATTAAAAATGGAATACTTACAAGCTTACAGACATGTATATTAAATCTTTAAAAAAAATTATCCACATACTTACTCTAACTTAACCAAATATTTTTGTGTACCCAATGCCTATTGATCTCTATCCCAAGAATATATTTAGCATCTCCCAAGTCCTCCATGTCAAATGTGCAAGAAAATTTAAAAGCTTTGAGCTCCTTAATCAACACCTTGTTGTTACCAATAAACATGTCTTCCACGTACACTTGGGCAATAATAAATATATGATTTTAATAAATTTAATATAAAAATAATGATCTTCCCAACTCCTAACAAAACCCAATTTCAATGCAAAGCATAAAATTTTTGGTCCTACATTTTGGGTGACTATTTTAACCTAGAAACCAACTATTGCTTTCCTTTCATGACAAAACCATCATTTTATCACATATAAATATCCACCTCAAGATCCCTATGTAAGAAAGTAGTTTTAACATTCATTTTCTCAATTTCAAAATTTTAAGATACAAAAATAGATAAAGGACAATAGTCTAGCCTTGTATTGCTCTAGCCAATCATTTGCACCAAAATATTTTTATAAACCCACTTGCAACCATTAGGCTTTCTTCCCTCGATAAAACTAGCAAGATCCTAAGTATCACAACTATCTAAGCCCATTGTATCCTCCTACATGGCCTACATCCAAGACTTGCTATCTTCCAAAGAGAGAGCCTCCCTGTAATATCTAGGTTCATCATCAATACTTAACAAAGTAAATACACAATGAAAATATGGTAGGTTATACCTATCAACTTGATTTTATTGTATTTGGGATATTCCCAAAGTAAGAGTACAATGGGATTTGATTTTTCTTTCGTATGCTCATCCTACACATCAATCGAACTATCTAAACCTTGTTCTTCCTTCATCCTCTAATCCATCTAATTTTTCTTTTCACATGTACATCTTCTTGTTTTTTTATTTTTTGTTTTGAAGTGTACTATTTTAGCTCTTTAATTTTCCTTTGATTACTATTCACCTAAATAAGCTCTAAACTCCTTGAAAATCATATCTCTAGAAAAAAAAATTGGGTTAGAGGATTCCAAAGCTTATAACTTTTAATGTTCTCACTATAACCAATGAAGATGCATTTCCAATGCTAGTTACATTCATAGAATTACAAAAAGTGGATCCATTAAGCCTAAACAAAGTCCCAATCTAATATCCTCTAGAAACCACCAAATTCTCTCTTACCAACTTACAACCAAACTTTCCAAATGTCACATGCACTCCAATATCATTTAACTTGGATGTACAAAGTAAGTTTCTTACAAGACCTGTAATATGCAAAACATTATCAAGATTTTTAACACTTATATCACTCAAACACAACTATACCTTTCCCTTACCAATATTCCACTTAGTATTGTTGTCACCAAGGAAAACCTCTCCTCCGTCATAGGTTGAATATGTAGAAAACTACTCCTTGTGAGGATTCATATGGTAGGAGAAACCTAAATCAATAAGCCAAACATCATCACTTGTAGTGTTAGTAAAAATAAATAAAGCATCATTATCGCCATCATTAAAGAAATTTTCCATGAAATACTATTTTTATTGTTCTTACATTCCCTCTTCACACGTCTCCTTTTACCACAGTTCCAACATTTTACTTTTTTCTTCTCTGAGGTCTTAGAATGTCCTTTAGACTTAAATATATCCTTCTTATTACCCCCTTCAGGCATTCCTTTTTCTTTGGACCTTCCATGTACATGTTAAGCATCTTAGGATCCATCATTCATGGATTTTATTCTGATTTGTTATAAAAGAAGAAAAGCAATAGGGTGATCCCACAAAACTGGTTTACAATTAGTTTGAGGAAGGGAAAATGCATTTTTGGTGGGAAAACACTTTAGGGGGTTCGCTAGAAGGGGGGTTTACTAGAACCCCTTAAAGGATTTTCTAGAACCCCTCTTTAATGGGTTTTATTTTTTAATTGTATTTAAAGGGGTGTTCTAGAAACCCTAAAGGGGGTTCACTAGAACCCCCGTTTTTTGCCCTTCTCCCCCTCCTCTAGCAATTTTTTGCAATTTTTTTCCTTTCCAAGCTTGGGTTAAAGATGAAAATGGAATCATCTTCACATACCCAAATGGATGATGGTAGTCCTTGAAACAAGCTATCCATCAAATATAATTTTAATATATTTTGGTTTTATTATGTATTTTATTTTTAGTTTAATTAAACATAGTTTTTTCACCAAAAATCAAGTTCTTTGTTCTACACGTGGAAAAATAGTAGATTATCAAAAAAAATATGAAAAATATGTTTGTGCTAGGTATTTATGCACTTGATCCAGCAAAAAAAAAAAAAATTCATACATACAAAAAAAGATATGTTGTATACGGTCTTCCTATGTCTAAATTGGTTTGACTTCAAAACTTAATTAAGAAAAAAAATTCAATAAAACACTATGAAACCAAATGAAGGTGTTATATATCGTAGTTACAAATCTAAATTTGAAAAAAATAGAATTTTATCCTTCATATAAAAAAATTTATGGTGTATATGGTGAACATCACTCTTTAAAAATGGTGTTTACTACTAAAAACTAGTTTTTGAGGGAGATGGAAAAAGAAATGTAATCTGATTCCAAAAAATTAAAAATATATATTTTAGAATCTAAAGACAAAATTCCACAAATCACTAGTTTGCATCATCTTCAAATTCCTCATGGTTTAGTACCTATAGGTGCCTGACAGTGAAGATTTAGTTAAAAAAAATCAGTTCATTGTCCACTTTGGCCAAAAAATTTAAGCCACTATTGTGAGATCACCCAATAATATTGTCCATTCTTGGCTCTACACTGCTATCGCTAATGGAAACAATTATATTTTCCCAAGTATTGAGTAAAGAACAAAGTAATAAGATGCATGCATCTTCTTCATCTAACTTAACATCTACAAAACACAAGATGACTTAAAAACAAATTAAAGGCATTCAAATGATTTGCAATAGAATCACCATCCTTCATTTTCAATGAATATAATAATATTTTGAGATATAACTTATCAGTAAGACTCTTAGTTTTATATATATCACCTATGCTCTTCCACAACATGTATGAGGTATCATCCTTAGAAATATTCAATATGACAAAATCTACATGATAAAAATGTATGGTTCCTTGTGCCTTTTGGTCAAGTTTTGATCAATCTTCATTAGACACACCATTGATCTCTTTCTTCAAGGTTATCTTTCATCTTCAACTTCCACGTCTCACTCTCAAAACTATTGAAATTCTTAATATTTATATGGGAAGTATAATCCATGGTATACAATATTTCTTCAAATCTATAAAACCACACAATACAAAAGTTCCCACTACTGCCAAAAAACCTTCAACAATTAAAATAAAAGTGTCCATCTCTCTACTAAACCATTAGCTTTAACACCAAATTTTGTAAAACAAGGTGAAACTAATACAATAGAAACCTATCCAAGTGTATGCAAATATGAATTTATATATATTAACTTAACAAATATTACCAAAAATGAATATTTTATGATTACACATATTAGCAATAGAAAATATAGTAAACCATCTGTGGCACCAAATTTATGAGGAGAACCCCTTTTAGAAAAAAAAACTCCACATGAAAAAGAGGACAAGTATGGTATTGATCTTCAAGAAGATATCTACATCAACACACTAACACTCCAATCTCTAAAATAATTATAACAACACCTAGATACTTGTAAAACAACATAACTTCTACTAACCAATGCTTCCAATTTATAGAAGTGATGGGATGAGAATACCATTGTGGTATCTCAAAACAAGAGGAAAAAACCACCTACACAAACCATATGCCTCCACTCATGGACAACATATAAACTTAGTAAAAATTAATAAATGTTTACATGGGCTTCACATGGGCACCATAAACCCAAACCTAATAAATAATATGTAACACCCAGAACATCTTTCACCTTATTACTCTTGATGGTTGACCATGCACAACTTGCTGCTCTATTTTTTATGGCATGCAATTAGTAATAGACCCAATATTAAAGGATAACTCTTCATCTCCCATTTGGATGCCTAGGTGAGGAATCTACCATTAATGTTTGTAACCTCCGCCATTGACCTTCTTCCTTTATGAATTCCATTACAATATACCATAGATATTTTTATATTAAAAATATTTATTTATCATTTCCTTCAGCCTCCAAGTACACCTTCCAAGGATCATGGAGACACATAAAAATAACTTAGGATTGCAAGGTTAATGTCACCTTATCCTAACAATTATATATCTTAAGAATGATGTAATTATTGGTTTAGGAATAAACATAACCTGTAGAAAGATAAGGAACAAACCTTATGAATGTATTTGGATATGCATGCGATGGTAGATGAGACTATTTTGGATTCATAGTGCTTGCACATGAAACAAATATTTTAGGGATCATACTTCATATTTGGATTATTATGGGGGAGTGTTTATTGATAGTATGGTGTTGCAAGGATGAGATGAATGGAAAGAGAAATCCAAGTCTAGAGATGAAGAGGAAGGTGGTTTGTATGGAATTTTTGATGGATTGGGAGTCAAGATGGGGTGGATGGAATATTGATAGGGTTATGTGGAGTGGTTACTTAGGATAGGTAGAGGGGATATAGGTTCATTTAGGGTAGATTGAATGTCATTTAAGATAGGTGGATATGATTGGTGTTTATTTAGGGTAGTGTTGAAATTTCATACTACCTTATATGACCCATTAGTAAAAACTGATCTGAGAGATCTTATATGAGCCATCTTGCATGAACTATGCATTAAAAAACCCAAAAATAGCTAAGTGTTCTCCTTTTTAGACTTTCTAGTTTTCAATTGTTTGCATACTTGCATACCATCTCTATCACTCTTCAATTCCTACCTCTTTAACCACTCCTTTCTATCACTTTCCCAAGTATAAGTGTTTTAGGTTTCGATAATAGAGCTTAATCCTTATCGCTTCCCCTTCTAAGCCATAATTCCCCCCAATCACTGAAGTTTCAATAAAAACCTTCAAAACATAGAATGTCTTAAAGTTTTAGGCTTCAGGGATCGGTCTTCCTCCATCACCTTTACCATCATTTCATCTTAATCTTTAAGACATCCTTTTGATCCCTAATTCTTGATGTCATAGTATTCAATCTTTTAAGAATCGATGTTTCTTCTTATCCTTTCGCATGATTTTGTGATAAGTCTTAAGTCTTTCCTACTATCATTTATCAGATATTTTAATGGTTTAAAAAACTTTATTAGAATTTGAAAGTGGTTTCAAAAACTCATAACAAAGCTGCAAAAGATGATTTTTACTAACACTTTGAAAGGTTTTGAGGAATTCATTGAACTCTAACATGGTTATGGAAACATTGTCGAGGCTCGACAAAGGTTCTGAAACTAGGCTTATATGTCGATGCAAAAATAAAGATGAGTTTTATTGGAAATTTTAAACATTGTGAGAACTCTATCGAACTTAGGCAGATGTTTTGAAATTGCTTTCGAGCTCCAACACAGGTTTTGAAACCACTTTTGAACCATCAACAGGATTTTCAAAACCCATGATATCTGCAGTTTTTGGTAATTGAGTCTTTCTTCTATCTTTTTTTTCTTATTTTTATAATGACATAAATCCTTTCTTTCGATCCCTGATACCCTATATATCATATCTTTGGCCTTCAATGATCGGGTCTCCCCCTTGTCTTTTATCTTATATTTTGTGATAAGACATAGTTCTTCCCAATCCTCAGTCCCCAATATCTCCCTTTCTTCTATGCTCTTCTATCCTTTTGCCAACCTTTTGGCTTTTTCTTTCTTCCTTTCCTGAACTTCTAGAAACCATTAGCCCAATGTTCAACATAAGCTATCTTTTAGGGATTGTGGTTTTGGTGTTCTTCATGTCATATTTTTCATCAAGTAATATGCAGTGGTCCTGATGCTCGATGTATGATAGAGATTTTCTCTTTTGGGTTTCTGGATCGTGGTGTTCTTCTCTTCAGCCTTTTAAAAAGCATTTTCTTGTAGATGCAATGCCTGATGTCCAAATAAGATTACCTTTTGAGGTTTTAGACCATTTAATAGTTTAATCTAGTGGTTGGTTTGGGCCTGAAACTTTGGCGATGTTCTAGGGAGGCATGTTTTCAAGTCATAAATACTATTAGTGCCTAGTGACTCCTCAAACATCCTATCTCAATTTCTATGGTGGTGGAGAGGGTATTTAATACTTTGAGTGCATATTTTGGAAAGGATTGTGGTGCTCATGCCACATTTATGTTTTGTAGACTCCTATCAGAGGGTCATCTCTGGGCACATTTTTTTTCATGGATTTTTTTGGGGGTGTTTGATCTTATCCATGGATTCATCATTATGGAAGTATTACTATGATGTTAGAGCCATTATGGAGAGATTTCTACTTAGATTTGGATGTCCACATGTTTTCACCTAATCTGTAAGAGTATTTGGCTAGGGCTTCATGCTCAGTGAAATGTCCTATTCTCTCCTTGGATTTGTAGATGTATATAAGGACATTTTTTCTCATTGTAAATGGCTCTAGTTCTTCCCTAGTTTTATCTTGTAGATACATGTATACTCTATATTTTTTACAAATGTAACACTAGCCTATGCCTTTTTATCAATACAATTTGATATATTTCCTTCTCTCACTTTGGATGTGCTATGCAAATCTTCTTTCCTTCATATTTGAATGAAATTTTATTTGTTTCTAAGGTTAAATGTTGTGTTAATTTTTTTAGCAAAATCTAACTATGGAGAAATATCCTTCCCTATTAGTGTATGTTAAACCCTAACCTTCATTCAACTTATTAGGAACTGGTATAACAAAGAGGTGTAAATTTATCTATAAATTTTGTTGGTATTTTGTGTAATTGCAACAAAGAAGAAACATCCCTAATCTTGGTGTATCACCTCCATCTTTTAACTTTCAGCATTCTCCTTCTCTGTTTTCCCTTTGCAGTCTAGTAGAATAGGGTTAGTGATAGCATTTCATGTGTTGGGTTGGAAAACACATATGCACTTAGGTTAGAATTCTTTGAAGATTTTACCTCATCTGCAAGGTCCCACACCTTGAGGTTAGTTCCATTGTGTCATTGGAATACTAAGCTTATGTTTAGTAGGGTGCAATTTCATATGATAGTAGTTTTTTGCAACCTGGTGAGACCATTTTGATAATCCACTAAAGGATGATAGTGTGTTCTCCTATGCATCTTTCCTTTTAGGGCAATTCTCAAACACCATGGTGACTCTATGATATACATTTTTGGTTCAAGCAATGGACGTTCTCCCCACTAGTTGCGACAATAATTTTTGGCATGCCTATTTGGACAAGTTGAATGAGATTAAATGCATTCCACTAAGAAGATTGGTTTGTTTCTCAATAGTTGTAGTCATTAGAAAATAGTACAAGCACCTACAATTCATTTTGGGTAACTCTGTTGGTATTGTTATCCTCAAATTCAGTGCGCTCAATTTGTGGGATAGCCCCTATGAAGCTTTTTTTTTCATAGCCCCATGTACTCTAAGCATTTTAAATGAGGAAAATCCCAATTTTCCCTCGTGCATGGTACTTAGTCTTGGAACATCCTTCCAAGAATTTACCTCTGTCGATTCATCATAATTCATCTTTTTGTACAAGTCATAAAATTTATTTGCAAGAGTTAGAAAAAAAATTATACTTGGAAGGTGGGGGTTTTTCCCCAACCCTGCAAGTGAAAGTTGCAAATTTAAAAATTGTTGCATAGTCAGGGTTTTTCCCCAACACTGCAAGTTGAAGTGCAATTTGAAACTTGCAAAGTTGAACTTTTTTTTTGACCTTGCAAGTCATTTATTTAACTCTAGTTTGTATTGGCATCAAAAAAACCCACACTAGCAATCTCAAATTCACATGAGTTGCATTTATTGTTGTTTTCATGTCTTTTCAAAGTGGATTTTTTAAACATTTTAACTTATTTTTCTTCCTCATTTAATTTGTCATTCATCTTTCTTCACCTTCTATGAGTTCCTTTTGATTCTACTAGTTCATTTGTGCTTGGATCGTGTCAGAGGTTGGTTGGTTTCGTCTAAGGTTTTCATTGAGTTTTTCCTCATTTTTTTTTGAGTATGTTTTAACTTGTCACCCTTGTTTATTTTGATATCATTTATGAAATGTTTAGGGTTTTCATTTTAAATTATATATCATTATTTTTAAAATTATTTATATTTAGATTCAATTCTTTTATGTATTGATTTACTTTACATATCGGCCCGTAATCCTATCTGCAACTATTGTTCTTTACCCATGGGTTAGCTCGTCTCTTTTGAGGTTTTTGTTTTTGAGTGCCCTCTTGTTCTAAAACCTACCATGTGTATTCATTTGTTTGGGTGCCATGTAATCTGCGTATAGAGCAGATGATTAGCATTTGCACACATTATAAAATGTTGATTTCAAGAGTTTCTCTTGGTGTAAATATGGTGAAAACTTATCATTTCAAGTTGAAATCGATATTTTCACCCGACTAAACAAAATTTGATCTTTGGTTTTCATGTTGAATCAGTAAACATTATCAATGAAACCAAAACTCGATCACCAAAGTTTAAATGTATGTTGTATTGGCAATTTTTTTTTAACATATATACACAAGTTTCACCAATACTATGAAGTTGGGTTTTTTCCTAGAGCCCACAAAAAGACAAGCTAAAGATAATCTTATTTGCAAGCATAGTATAAAAACCCACACTTGCAAGTGAACATTCTTTTACTCTTGTAGGGTATAGGTTTTTCCCCAACCTTACAATAACTTAATGAGACTTTTGTAATCACTCTAATTTCCAGCGTGGATACAAAGTGAATTCTTACCTTTGATGTTGTATGGCCAAGGAATTTCCCTAACCCTACAAAAAATTCAATGACATTTGTATTATCGACATTTTTTTCCAAACATACAAAACATTTTAAAAATTTCCAAGTAACTTGTATAATCGATGACTTTTACTGAATATACAAGTAAATAAACACTACTAACTTGTATAGTTGGGGGAAAATCCCGACTCTACGTCAAAATTGTTATACCTCATTTGTAGGGTTGGGGTTTTTCCCCAACTTGACAAAAAATACAAAGGTTCACTTGTATAATCGTTAAAGTTTAATGATTTAGAAAAGAACTAAAATGATCTTCCCAGAATTGCAAGATTGGTAATTTTTTCCAACTTTGCAACAAAGAAAAGTTCTTCCCACTTGCAATGGACATTAATTTTTAATGACTATGAAACTTTTTGCAAAGGCAATTTCCACTTGCAATCTCTCCAATTTTCAGTGCATATGCATATTTTCACTAAAATTTCTCTAAAACTGGAAACTTGTCTGCTTTTCCAAGTTGACCCATTGCACTCCATTTTCTGCACCCATCATGCTCAAATCCCAATTCTCATTCAATCGCTCTATTTTTCACCCTCGCTAAGATTTCCAAGTATGAAAGATTTCTTAACATCTATAAAATGCTAATCTTGTTATGCAGTTTCATATGCATGTTTTCTGAGATTGTCTCACATCTGCATTCTTGCAAAACCATTCTTTTTCCAATATCAAATCTATCTCCAAGAAAGGGGAAAGCCATGAAATATAAATATCAAGGAGTCTTACTAGCTATTGTAGTTTCATCCAATGTCGATCATATTAGGGATATAGAAATTGGGCATGTTGACATGTCTGAGTTTATTGAGAGAACTAAGAAACAACCCTTGGACCATGGAATGAGATCAATTGTTCAGAGTAACATACATCTTTTTGCCTCATTTCTAGTAGCTACTCAGAATCTCGAGTTTGTACTTCATGTGACTTCTCATTACAACAAAGATGATAGGAAATTTTGTGATTCAAATGGGAATGTATTAATGAAATTAGATGTTGAATTCTTTGACAAGGAATTCTTGTGCCCAAGTGTTGACAAATATGTACAGATTTCCAAAGAATCTACATAGGAAAAGTATGATAAAAATTCTCAATCTTCCAAAAGGATGATCAATAGTAAATGGTTAAAGGCCCCTAGACCAGGTGTCCCAAGGTGGCCTACGAGTCCTCATAGTGATTTCATGGAAGAGGTAAATGATCTCATTACTATTCTTAGTAGGGTACATGTTTTACCTGCTTCATCAAAATTTGAAGACTGGATGTACTTGTACAACAAGATTATTTTAAAATGGAAACACCAGATCTTCTAGGGTGAAGAAATCAACAATGGTCTCCATGAACAATTGACCCAAGTGCTTACAATGCACAAGTTCTATATGACTTCACATTTGGTCTATGTTGCAACAGCAATGAGGAATTTTCTAGGTCTAACCACCGAGGGAGAAAGAAATGTAACACATGTATACAACTATTTCCAATAGATTACCCTCAAAGGAAGTATCAATCATATTAGAAGGGTAAAAAATGCCTTCTTTTCTCCACTCATGTGTTCTTTTGATCTGGAATTGGAAAATAAAAGAGTATATGATGAAGCATGGAAGGTGGTCAATAAATATGGTTTTCTTTATCTTCAATTTCCAACTTTTACTTATCTGAGAGTTGGATGTTTTGTTGGTTATCCATATATTCTTTCTCATTATCCTAGTGATAAGATTGTTGTGATGTAATTATGCAAGAAAATCATTGTAGTGCATAGTAAACAAATGGAATCCCATAAACCCATATTCAAATTCCCATTGACAATCAATAGATACTCTATTCAGACTTCACACAAGGCTATGGTTGTGCAATCAGAAATGTAGTAGGTAACAATAAAATTGTTCAAAGCAAGAATTGATTTTGATTACATAGGTGTGAATGACCAAATCAAAATTACTCATTCTCATGTACATCAAATTGAGGATATATGGGCTGACATCAAGACAAAGCAAGAAATCAGGAAAATGAAATTTCACATATTAACTCTAGACCATATAAAGAATTTGGATCTAGTTCGTATTCCTAAAGACATGGAGGATGATGATAACATTTTGGATCCTGCTTATGAAAGAAAGAATATTGCAAGCTCATATTTTTCTCCCATTCAATGGTATAGAAAAGAGGTAATCTCAATATGATAGAGATTTGAACCCATTCTAGCTAACAATAATGTTTGGTTAGAAGAAAGAGGAATACAGTTGAAATCTTTTCTCACTGGATCAAAAGATGAGACACAAGGTCAAATAGGTAAGAAGTCTAAATTGAGGACCCAAAATAAAAATGATGTTCCAAGCTCTAATAGACCTTCAAAGCCTATGATCAAGTTTGTGGTCAAGGGTGGAAAGAAGAACAATGGGAAATCTATAGATGGGCCATGTATTGAAGCATAAGAGGTGCCTCTGCAGGAAGAGGGGAAATTTGAGGAAGAAAGATATGAGGAATCAAATTTTTCTCTTCATGAGAACATCCCCAAGGATCCTCCTATGTCCTCTACTCCAATTGCTAGTGTTGTATCTACTCCCACTCCTATAAGATCACTTGTATCTAGTGTTCCTCTTAATGTTCCTACTTCAGTTACTAGTGGTGTTGCTCTTGCTATGTTAATTCATTTTTTGCATTCATCCCCTATCTTAGGGCCACCATTTGGAAGTCAAAAACAAAGGTTAGATAATTTTTTTGGTTCCCCTATGTCATTACCAAGCTTGTATTTGTTCAAAAAATGAAGAACATCTCATTTTATTACTTTGTGTTGTCATTGATGTCACCATGATATATGAGTTGCAACTACAAGATCAAGGCTGATGTTATTCCAATATTCTAGTCTGATATCTGAACTGGTATTTTGCTAACATCCTCCAGTATTTTGGTTTGTATTTGTTTGTCAATGATTACTATTGCTTGTGGCTTTGGGAAATGGTTTGTAGATGTCAGGAGCATGTACACTCAAGATATCACATATCTAGATGCTCCTATGGTGCATTGGCATTGCATTGGTGTTTGCAATTGTGGTATTAGGTCTATCTCTAGTTGACCTAATGGATGTATTGTATAATGGTGAAATAATTTTGTTATGCAGACATATGTGTGACCTATTTTAGGTCTATTCCAACTTGATGAAGTGTGTTGGATGTGTGAATTATCTTTTCTGGAGTTTTTATGAATGCTTGAAGCCAACAATTGAGATTTTTTGTAAATAAGAAGTGCATCTAATTAGGCCAACCTAATTGATGCTTGTGGAGAGATTAGATATATATTGGATAATCTTTAAAATTTGATGATGGAAATTTTTGGTGTGAGAATGAAAAAAAGAGCGAATATGATGAAGTGTGTTAAGTCAGTTTATTGAGCTACATTGTGTTGATGTGTTTTTTATGCACCTCTCAACACAGGCAGTGCGTAGGTGCACTACCTCTCTTGAAAGACAATCTTCCACAGTCAAAGTGCATAACACTATCCCAAGGTCTCTAATGTCAGGTCTTGATAGTGCTTGGAATATCTTAGTTGTTTGATGTGATTTTCTGGAATCACAAGGCGGACTTACGGATGGATCAAAAAGCAAGGGAAGTTGGATCTACAAATGGGGTTCTTAAGATGGACAAGCTATTGTGTGTTTGCCTTAGGTTCAAACAACAATCTTGAACTCCATTCTTATCGTTGGATTTAGCTTTGCAATGTGCAATGAACCTTGGCATAGGTCACTCATTAAATAAAATGAAAAAAGGGGAGGGAAGAAAGGAGGTTCCTAGATTTGCAACTAATTGTGAACAGTGATCATGGAGTTCCTGCAATGGACAGCTTCCTAAAACAATATTCCACTTAACCAAAAGTCTCATAGTATCGTGGAACTTGTGCTATCTTCTAAGGTTTGCAAATGTTTTGTCTATCATTCACCATGTGCATGCATGAACAAAGATAAAAGTTTTAGAGCAGCTTTGAATTCAAGCCTAGACTAACTTTACACAACTATCTACCATCAACAAACAACAAAAAGTATGGACTAAGAAGTCATCAACACAGCAGGAATTTTCATGATCACAGGACAACATTCCTAAAATCTACCAAAGCAAGAAAATAGTTAACTAGAATAGTAATAAAACCTAAGTTAAACATCTAACAATGGAGATTGAATCAAGCAACATGTAAGAAACTCAAAAAATACACCATCAATGTCTTTTCCTTATAAATTTCTGCAGCATGTCTTTACAACAACTCAACTCTCTTTGCAAATGAGAGGAGAGCTCCTATTTATAGTGCCCAAAAAGCCAAATGAATGGCCAAGATTAGTTCTCATTGTGTGGCCAAGATTCATTACAAAATAGGGTTTCACCTACCCCCAATATATCACAATTTAAAATTACATTTTGTCATTTTCCCTACTTTGTCCTCTACTGACGGCACTATAGCACTTTTGTCTTTTAGTTGATTGTTGTTTTACTGTAGCTACTCTTTAGGGATCTCTTCATTATCAACAGGGTTTTCCTCCTGCTTCTTGGATGTTGCATATTCTATGAACTTGAGGATGACCACCCAGAGCTTGTCCACTTCAATAATCTCATACCTTAGCACTTGGTAGCTCCACTCCTTCGCGTTATCCTCTAGCCTTTTCCAGTCCTCATCATACTTTGCACCTTGGTCCTGGAATAGCTCTGACTGATTGAAGGCACGGGCAGCAAAGCTCATGAATTCCACCATGATCTCACTAGACATCCCATCCTCCATCTTCTTCTGGAAGTAGGGCTTCACCTTTTTTGGATCCATCTATACTGCGGGAATATCATATTTTGTCATCATCTTGAGATAACAAGTACATTCTACCTTGATTTCCTTTATCCATTCTATATCTGGATCCACCTTGCTCATTATTTGCTCCAACCTTTCCTTCCTATTGCCAAAGTCTCGTCGCCATACATCCATTAGCCAGTGATCGTCCTTATTGAATGCAAGCTCTTCTTCCCACATGACTTCTAGCAATTGAAGGATAGCCTCGATATTTGGAAAGGTGGAGTCGTATGTGGCAGGGAAGTTAGTGCATAGCTTCTTGGTGCCCTCCAAGGATTGCTGCAGGTCCAAGAACCTGTTGGCCATCCGAATAGCCCAGCTAATTCCCATGTCTCTGATGCACAAGACCTGTTGGAACCAACTCTCCATCATCTTTTCCAAGTTCTTTCTCCTTTCCATCTTATCAATCTGCTCTTTGGATAGCAGCTGGGGTGTGGCTATGGATGTGGTAGGTAGGTCATCCACTGATGACCACTGCTGGATGTAATCTGTTAAAGCTGCCACCTATGCCTTGAGCTCATCCTTCGAGATCTTGTCCTGCCTTATCAAGCATACCACTGTAGCCACCGATTCTTCAAGGTGCCCCACCTTCTGTTCTCTAGTGGTGGTTCCTAGATCCATGGTGGAGATGTCATAAGTCATCCCTTCCTGACCTACCAAGAGTGTGGCTATTTGCACAGTTTGAGACCTAGAAGCATCCATCGTTACCTTGGATCGAATCTTAAGCTTCTTTTCCTTCTTCATTGTAATCTAAGCTCGGGCTAAGATGGCTTCTAGTTTTTCCCTTAGGTCCTTTAGTATGAGAGTTCTTCTCTCAAGCCAGTTTTCTAACCACTCTGGCATGGCAGACTTACCCTTAGGTAATCCATGATCACCCTCACCCCTCTCGGTCAAAGCCTCCATTTCTTTATCTTTTGAGGCCTTCCCTCCCCTTTTGGTTGCATCCCCCTCTTCTCCGTCGGAGTCTTGGACAAACACAAGGCACTTGATAGGAAGCCTGGTAGACAATTGTTGCACGAGACTCTCTTTTCCTATGGTCTCCTCTTCTTTCTTTTCCTCAACATGCTCAACTTCGTGCACAAGTTCCTTGGATTGCTCAACCTCGAGGCCCTTGACAACTTGGGTTCCATTCTTAGGTAAATCTTCTCTTGGACTATCTTCTAGTGGCTATCCTTCTTCATCACGTGGTGAGCTTTCTGCTCCCACCTCGGTGTCCTTCAGCTACCAGGCTAGCTCTTCCTCAAGATCATCATCAAAGGTTTGCACGATTATCTTACCACTGGTGCTATCCTCCTTGTCCCCACTCTCGGAAGAGCCTGTTCCTTCCTCATAAGCCACCCTATCGATGGTTCAGTGTTCGTACTCCAGGTGCTCATGGTATTCATCGGCTTCCTCCTCAAAGGGCTTCGAGGCTTCCCACTCTCATTCCTCACACTCCTTAGAGATTAGCATGGTGGCTTCCATAGCCGGTAGCCCTGATGATGGTTGTGAAGGCTGAGCAGTAGCGAGGACTTGTACAAGGGTTGCTTGAAGAGTGGGATCCATTAGGATCTGGGAGAGCTTAGGGGGAAGATTCTACATATGTCTCGAAAGAGCTTCAGGCATGATGGAAGTTGGAATAGGTGTTGTTACTATTTCCAGAGGGAGCAATGTGGTCAGTGACATGGCAGTAGAGGAAGGGGAAGTAGTTATGGCGGAAGAAGAGTCGACAATTATTACAGACTCGGCCGGAGGCAAAGGGGCAAGGTGGACAAAAATGTCCACCATCGGCAGGGATGTAGCGATCATAGCTAGGGAGGAAGGTGGTGCAACAGCAGGGGCAGGGAGAGCAAAGAGAGGCTCCAATTGATTTGTATCCTTTGCTTCCTCCTCTTAGGTTGAGGGCTGTTCCGTGCTGCCCCCCATTCGTTTGAGCCTTTTGGAGGGTGAGCCCCCCACTTCTTTCCTTGCATAGACCTTGGGGTCGGGAGACTGTTCTGCTTTTGTCTCTTTCCTCTTCTTGGATCTAGTGACCAGCGGAGACTTAGAGGTCCTGCCGGCCGAAGTGGTGGAAGTGACATCCTTTGTGGCACTTGGCTCACTTTTTAGCCCTTCATAAGTTAAAATTACTCCTTGCTACTTTAATTGAGCTACTTGCCCATTGACCCATTCTTTGGTGTGGGCCAAGATTGGCTTAGTTATAATGTCGAGGTCATCGACCTCCTGCTCATCCTAGTCAATTGTCGGTATTGGAAAATTGGTGACTGCAGGGTACCTGGGGTGCATTATGGTACTCTCGTCTTCCTCGACCTGGTCCAGTATGGGGAAAAACTACACCTTTCTTATGAAATATGCAGTCATGCACATATAATGTCTTTCCCGTACCTCCTTATCATCTTGGCAGTCTACCCATAAATCCTCAATATGGTGAAGATGGGCATACCCCGGCCCTAGCGCCTTTCTTATGTGGCCATATGGGTCTATCTTTGGGTGAGCAGTGTGTAGGTGAAAATGGTAATGTTTCAGTTCTTTCTCGGAGTTACCAGCACACTGGGAAGTTTGTAGTCGGTACACGCCCTGGCTGAGAGTCATGGGATAGGAGATCCCTACTATGTGTTTGCTACTGAAGATTTCCTGTATGTGCTAGAGCTACCGAGAAAGCTCCAGTAGGATGATTCAGTCATTAGGGTATCGAGGCAACTTTTTTGGCTTCTTGGTGAAGCCTTGGGCACGGATGTACATGAACTTTGGGTATTGAATGAAGAGGAAGGAATATTGCTTTAAGAATGCCCGAGCACTGTGGAAGACCCTCGTTTCGAAATCTCCAGCAATCATTCTGATAATATGGCCGATGAAGGTGTCATTCACTCTGCAGTATTCCCTCTTGAAGTTTCTATACTGGAGCTGCGGGTACCAATCATAGGCCTTGAGTCTTTGCCCCTACTCCTGATCGGGTGCCACAAACAACCCATTGTACTACCTCTGATTTTCCAAGGAATAGATGAGGTAGGAAGTCATATAGAACTTGGAGCTCTTCTTTACATCGACGAACTGCTCATGGAAGCAGTTGCTTATGATTCCTCCCCAGTAGAATGAAGTCTTTGTGGTGATGTCCTCATTCCCCTGAAGGATTTACTTGATGAAGTACACCATCCATTCTTGGAAGAAGGCGGCCGTAGGGAGGCCCATGACCCTGCTTAGCATTGTGACCAAGTCATGGTAATCTTCGTGAAAGTCACTACGGAAGAGTTCCTGAGGAACCTTTGCAGCACTGCCCCACTTTTCCTTAAGCTAGTGCTGATTTATTGACCTTCTACAACCTACTGGATTGTCATCCCATGCTGCCCAGCATTCTTCTATGGTGGGGACTTCCATCTCTTTAAAAGTGGGGATATGGAAAGTCTTTGTGATTCCTTCAGGTGACATGTCGGCAAGAATGTTGCCCTCTCTGTCAATAATTTTCCTTGTGTTGGGCTGATACACCTCCCGACAAGCCATGACTAATTAAGGGGCCACAAGGGATGGAGGGAATCCTATAGCCTTTGCGATTCTACTCTGCCTTGTCAATCTTGCATTCTTGGTCGTTGGATTAACCCTGACCCTTTGTGTGAATTCGTCAATATCGACGTGGCCGATGTTAGTATCAGTGATCTCCTTCCAGTCCGTGGTAACCTTTGAGTGGAGTGGCTCACCCTGGAATTGGTATTTCATTTGTTCCTTGTCCTCTTTCCCTAGAGGAGTCTTGCTTGACTTCTTTCCTTTGTCCTTTTCGATGGCTACTCCGAAGGTCCCACACCTGATTCCATATATTCTGCAAGCAAAAGCGTAGTGAGTGCAATTGATCACGAAAACATCCATGTTAGTTGAGATCCCAAAGATGAAATCCATTTTAAATAACCCATCAAGCATAACATGATACTTTATCTCTCGATGTCATCGGTCTTTTGATTGAGGGCATTTGGACATTTCGAACCTAGAAGGTCGGGCTCCCTGGAAGGAATGTTGTTTTAGAAAGGCAAATAGGGCAGAGGGCTCCTGTTGATTCTCCCTAATCGAATCTGATAATTTAAAACGTTTGCAATGAAGAAGACCAAGATTAAGCACATAGGTCGAGCTCAGATTTTGAATTGGGCCCATTTATATCGGTTTAGGAGCACTCGAAAGTACAAGGTTAGAAAACTGTCAGGAGATAGCTGTTCAGGATGACAGATCGAAAATGGAATTCCAGAGACGAAACTTCAGGGTCCAGGGTCCAGAGGGCTGCAAGGCGGTCAAAAAATTGTAATCTACTTGAGGGCCTGGGTCAGAGGCACCAAGAAGCTATTCATCCCACATCGTTTGGAACTGCTATTGTTGGGCGAAAGTTCGGAGGGGGCGGCCTGGCGGTCGGGGTCCGGCGTGAGTGTCGGCAGTCATAGGGGAAGGAAAGTCAGTGTAAGGTCTCCGCTGCTGGGTGAGGTCTTGGTGAGAGATGAATGTCTCACCGACAGCCAAGAGCAAGACCAGACCCAGCACAAGGGTACGCTATTCGATTTCATTTTCAGTCCTGCAACGGTCAGAAGGGTGGAGCCCGGAGCTCAGAGGGGCGGGCAAGATTTTCCCCTCAGAACGGTAGATGAGGAAAGGACTCCCGGATGGCGAAGCTCAGAAGTCGGACGGATGCCGAGCATGGATGACTTGGTTCTACCGTATGCATATTTCATTTATAGTTTGCTATATTTCCCCATTGAATCAATCGAGTTATGCATTTTTCATGTCCGGGTCTATATCAGCATAGGTCCATGACTATCCCGACGATCACAAGTCTTGTGCATTCGCCTATCGGCAGAGGTTTCATTGTTGGGGTTGTGTCCTATCAAACTTAATTCATCTCCCTGACTTGTGCATATGGGTCCTTGATGAGAGTTGGGTTATCAGTGATTATCATGGCGATTTCGTTTTGTCACACCAACCGGCATGTAAGGGATGCATATCGGGGGGAGTCATTGTTATCATTGTAAGGTCTTGGCGAGAGACCTTCGGTCTCACCGACCTTACACATGGATTCCCTTTGCATATACTCTCGGTGAGACTATGGCGGATTCTATCGGCATAAGGTTTGTGGTGTCCCACCGAATGACATTTAGGTTTCATTTCGGTCAAGCGTGAGTTTGCAGGAGGAGGTCATAACGAAGAGGTCAAGTCTTGTCGACAGGTAACGATGGCTTTCGGTGTGAGGTCTTCTTTCTCCTGGTGAACAAAGGGCTAGCTCAGGGTGGCTTTTGGTGAAACAAGAGCACTCTACATGAGGTTTCCCCGACATCATTATGTGTCGCCAATATCATGACAAGGCCTCTGTCGGTAAGAAAGCCAAAATCTCTTGGCGAAAGTGAATAGCACAAGACATAACTGCTCAGTGTAGCTTATTTGCTTTAGTGTACAGTCTTGGTGAGGTGCTCGGGGTCTCATTGAATGGAAGGATAAGTCACCCTGTCGGCATGATAATGGGGGTTGTCACAGCGACATGCAAATAAGTGGGTGCCCTCAGTGAAACATTGTATGATCGACATAGGGTCTCCCCGATATCTGAAAGCTATAGCAAAGCAGGTAAAGTGGATTATGCATCTTGGTGAGATTCTTCTTTTGTCTTGGTGACCAGAAGTTTCAATCGTTGTGAAAATCTGTCTCGAAGAAAGGTCTCGCCGACATTCAAATGTCCTGCCGAGTGTCAAGGTGCAGATCAGGCCCGGAGCCGGCGTCGGCCATCGGATTTTCTCATCTCATGTTCATGGCTATGGGAAAGCCAGAGCCCGATGGATGGAAGGCTGGGGAGGATTTCTTTTTGAAACAACAATCATGAGACAGAACTTTGGAGGGCGGAGTTCGGCACGGTCGAGGGTGTTTGTCATTCAAGTGATGTCACCGTGAGGTCTTGGCGAATACGTAGAGTCCTGCTGACAAATGAGTCTTCGGTGTAAGTTTCTGAGTTGGGGAGGGGTCTCGCCGACCAGGCGAAGTTATGCTGACAAAGGGAGCCTTCGGCAAGAGATGAATGTCTCCCTGATGGAGAATGAGGGGGGAATCCTGGGAGCGAAATCCCAGATACCCGGGCCCGAGAGACCCAAAAGCTGTTTGGTCTTCTATTTTGCTAAGTTCCCATCGGCAAGGGGAGCGTCTAGGCCTAAGGGTCACGAATGCTCCTACAAACAACGACCGCATGGAGATACAACTCTGAATTGGTAATGGGGATGCTACGTTGGTCTACTCAGTTTTTGAGGACATGGGTTTTATTCGTTGTGCCATATTTTATCCTTCACATGTTGTTTTGATGGTTTTTGTTCATTTTAACCCCTAGAAATCATGAAAACAATGTTCAGGGGGGCGAACGGAGGACCTACCTCAGACACTTGATGCGGGGAGGTGTGGGATCCACTTACGATCGATGAGATGATGGTGAGAGTGATGAGCGTGAAGGTCTCAAAGATGGTGGGCTCCTCTAGAAAGTTCTCTGATCACTCTCTGCAGCTTTGTCAAGTGAAAATGACAGGAATGAACCCTCTATTTATACCCCAATCGCCATTAATGGCCTCACTAAATGCAAGTACGACGAGGCAAGGAAGTTGGTGAATTTGAATTCACCAACGGTGGCAGGAGACCCAGGATCCAGCGACCGGAAGGGCACAGGATGATGACCGTTTGATAGGTTCTTGGATATTCACCGATGACAAAGGGGAGGTTGGGGTCCGGAAGGCGGAACTCCGCTAGAGGTTCGCCGTGAGGAGCAGCAAAACACTCACGGAACCTTGGGAGCAGAACTCTGGAGTCCCGAGCCTGAAGGGTCAGACAGCCATAAAGATTTCCATGGATTTTAGCAGACAGCGAATGGGGGTTTGGGAAGACACAAGCCAAGCACCGTTTGAAATGGCGGGTGTGACAGGGAAACCTAGCAAAGAAAACCCGAATGGCCAGGCCGGACAGGGCCCAAGGCTGTTGGTAGGGGCAAACTGCCAAAGAGACTCCGTGAGGCACCAAAACCTGACAAAATTAAAAGGGGAAGGTACGGTCAACTTATGGTGAGACTTTGAAGCAACATTGACCATTCGGGGCACCAAAAAAAATGAGGCACACAAAATGATGTAACGACAAAAATGACCCGACAAGGCAAAAGAAAAGAGGGTCCCCGTTCAAAACGGGGCGTGTGTGCCGAGGGCACAACACATTGGAATTGAATCTACACTTACTAGGTGTACTCCATCAATTCATTCTCTAGCTGTAAGCCATTTTCTATCATTGTAATTTTGTAGGTAGTGAGCCTTTTTTTTGGACAGTGGGTCCTAGAAGTGAGCCACCCATTTTGTAATATCTTATAACCAGTTATACTATATTGTGAGCTAACACTCACCGTGGTTTTTCCCATTTTTTGTTTTCCACATAAAAAATCCTGGTGTTCATGTGTGTTGTGATTTCATGTTCTGTTAATGCTTTTACTTATCTTTTCTATTATATGTTTTAGAATAATTGGATGGTATCTAATCAAAAATTTTAAGAAGATACTGATTCACTCCCCCTCTCAATATCTTGGAGATTCAACAATTGGTATCGGAGCTTGGTTCCTCCAGAAAGGCCTAACAGCTTGAGGGAGATCCTAAAGATGGAATAAATGGATGATAAAGGAGAGCTCTAGACTACACTCAAGGATCTTGACAAATTTGAAAGAGAAAACAAAGATCTGAAAGAAAATCTTGAAGAAGCAAATGAATGTGTACAGAAATTAAAGGAGAAATTGAACAAATTAAAAGATAGGCATAAGGAAGTAACTGATCAGTTGAAGAAGGCTAATGAAAATATTTTCGTCTTGTAAGTACAAGCAGAGGAGAAGAAAAGAATTGAAGATTGTCTGAACAAGTTGGTACAAAGAAAGTTTGAGGATTGTAAAAAGCTCAAAAAAGAATTTGTGAACCTAAAAGTGGATCTAGAGTAGGAAAAAATCTGTGGAAAAAATTTCAAATCTAGCTCAGATAGGCTTGATGAATTGATTGCAGGAAAGAAACTGAGTAAAGACAAAGGTGGTCTAGGAAATGATACCAGTGAAAGTTCTAAAACTGTGAATAATCAGAAGACTCTCAATAAAGGAAAGGAGAAAGAAAATTCAAGGAACTCCACTAGGAGACCTTCGGTGAGGCAACCTAATGCACAAGGGTATCCTTCTTTTAATGGCACTTTTTTTTCATGCAATAAATTTGTTCACAATGCAACAAAATGTGGGAGTAGGATGAATCAGTTTCCTGATCCTTTTACTAGTTAATGTTTTGCATGCAAAATAATTGGACATAAGGCAAGTGAATGTAAAACCTTGGTGATGAATCAATTTAATGGAAGAATAATGAATCCATCTTTCAATGGCTATTTCTATACCTGCAACAAGTATGGACATAAGGATAATCAGTGCAAAACAAGAGTTAGGGGAAGTCAATCTAACTAGAGAAATATTTTCTACTATAACTGCAACAAACCAAGACATGTTTTGAAGGTTTGCAAAAGCAAGAAGAGTAAGGAATGCAATCCAGTAGAAAAGAATGAATCTGTGAAGAAGATTGACAAAGACGAGATTAAGCAAGAAATGAATAAGATTTGAAGAAAGAAAGAAGAACCAGAGACTATTGATGTGTTTGTTCCCTCATCTAGTACAGATGACTCCTCTGAGGATTAGACCCAACAATAACATAGGGGGAGCATTATTAGAAAAATATAAGAACCCCCTAGATAAAATGTGTGTTAGAGGCTAGCATGAAGAAGAAATGTGAAGATTGAGTTTTTCAGAGGTTCTGGAAAAGGAATTGGTAGGAAATATAAAAGGATGATTTTTTGTGGAGAAAATTAGGGTTTTTCTATGTAAAATAAAAGAGTTTTTAGTAGCTTTTTGGAATTTGTCGCATTTAATGCGAATTAGGGAAAATCATTATTTTTTAAAGAAAATGTTTAAGGAATTTTGATCATTCGAGCATCTAAATAATTTGAAGCATTCTTCAAGGAAAATTGGAGTTCGAGCTATGGAAACCCTAGTTGCATAGAAAAAGGTATTTTTATCTTCTAAGTAGTGTTTTTTCTTTTTTAGTTCAGAACTAGTAGAATGGAAAATCCTATAGTTGTGAAAGTTTTAGAGAGGCCAAGACCCTCTTATAAAAATATTCCTTGAAGGTTTTCGAAGATGATGTCATGGGTGCATTTTCATCAATTCCACATGGAGTAATGTCGACCAAAGATACAAGGATGTACATTCATGTAAAGTACGAGGAATATGATCACTCTAAGCTTATTGATATTTGGAAAAATGTGCTTACTAGTGACAACTTCTTGGTAAAACCTGAGTACTCAAACCTAGTTGAGAAAAGGTTGGAGAGATGGAATAATTTTCCAAATTTTAGCTACAATGAAAAAATTGTGAAAGAATTTTTGAGTAGAATACATAATAAATTCCTCTGGACTGATAGGTCACACCAAATAACTAAGGAGGCGATTAAGGCCGTAACTAGACTCTAGGATAAAGGTACAATACCTATGTTAAAATTTTTGAAGAATGAGGTTGTAATAGAACTTACAGGAGCCACATATGAAAAAAGAGCCTTAGCAACAAAAACCATCACTAATCCTATTGTGAAGTATGCAACTATGATGATTGGACATAAAATATACTTCACAAATAGAGAGATTTTTTTTTTCACTACAACAATCTATACTGCTTTTGATATGGTTGAAAATGGTGTTGATTATGATCTTTGTAAGCTTCTTAGGTTACAGTTGCTAGAGAACTTGAAGTCAAAAAAGGAGAGAAAGTATGCTTTCAAGTTTGGTGCTCTGATTATATGTATATTGTTTTATTTCATGAAGAGACTTCCAGGAAAGAATGAAGAAGTACATTGGGACTCATCCAGACTAGTAGGTCATCAATTTTTTGACTATTTGCACAATCTGGGAAATCTGGATGCTCAAGATAATGCTCTAACAACATTCTTTGCTTCATTTAAAAGAAACATGAATGAAAGGGAAAGGATCCCAAAGAAAATTGTTGAGAAGTATAAAGACGAAATCATATTCCATGTTTCATTTGATGAATGCATGATTGTGGTTGTAGAACCTTGAACCATATGGATTCATCCTTTGGGGTATGAGGTGACAAAAGATGAAGTTGAAGGATATGTGCAATTATTATTGAAGAATCCAAAGGACCCTAACAAACCCATAATTGGTACATATGCTGAGAAGTCTATGGAGATTCATCTGGAGTAGAAGAAGCCTAAGATTAGAAAGAAAGTGGAGAAAACACTTAAAGAAGCCAGATTCACTGATGAGGATATTTCCCTTGGAAGGGATTGGGGAGAGCAATTGGAGGAAAAATCATCTAGCCGAAGAAAATCTAGAAGGAATACATCTGCAAAACCATTCACAACCCCTGCAGCTAAGATTGAGCCTAGTGTAGTTGATAAAGGAAAATGTCCTATTTCCTCCAAACCAACTACTAGATCTGGGAAGAGGAAAGAAACTACTTCGGTAGCCCTTGCAAAGAGAGGAAGGAAAGAGAAAGAAACAAGGGAGAAAAACCTCAGTGTTACAGATGATCAAGATGATGAAGAAGAAGACACTAACACAAAGCTGGTGAGAAGAATAAGAGGAGGTTTACCCTCTGGTGAAGGTGCATCTATAGAAGTTGTTGGTTCCAAGAGAGTACATATTGTATCATCTTTTGAAGATGAAAAAGAGAAAGAGTTTGGTATTATATAGGATTGAATTTTCACCCCTTATGCAAATTCCCCCTTTTGCCTTCTCTAGTTCAGAAAACCAAGTTCGTAGGTTTAATTCCACATAAGCCCGCTACTTGCATCCCACTTAGCACCTTTTTTGAGTGTCAGTAGAGGCGTTTCTATTGGGGATGTCCATGCGGTGCGTAGATGTCTGCACAACATGCTTACATCGAAAATTCCTATAGCTAAACACTGCTTGAGAGGTGTTCTGAGTTCTTAGTAGGAGGTCCAAGTTGCAGAGAAATGCCCTCTTGGGCCACGACCAACTTAAATATGGTTTTTTTTTCTTCTGTCTCTGCTTCATATTCCTCCTTCAACTTAAAATTTCTCCTCCAGCATTTCAACTTGTTCTTCTGTCCTCCACAAAGCCAACACACTCTTTTGCATCCACTTCAAGCATTCTAATAGCACCTTTTCACCTCATTGTAAATCACATCACTCCATCCCACTTTGGCCCGGAAACAAGTTGAGGACCAACCGCAGTGCAAACACCAAACCGTGTACTCTCAGCTTTCTCCCCCATTAGCCTTGGAGTGCTCACCCAGGTGGAAGTCAAGTAACTCCCTTTCCTCTCCTCTATCATGGGACGTGCATACACTTCAAGAATTGCTTGGAGTACTTTGGGTGCTTTTTACTATATTGTTTTCTTCATCTACCAAAACTGCTTGGGACATGCTTGGTGAAGCACTGGGCTTTGGTAGGTAGGCCCCTATGCAACCTACAAATTTTTTCCTCTTCGATTGTGTAGGTGTATGCCACATTAGCACAAAGGAAGACCCCTAAGCTGGAAAATATGACTTCTTCTACAAAACATCTTTGTCACCTAGCTTTGGTATATTTGATTTATCACATTCATTTGTACTTCTCGTATTTCATAGTGTTGTTTTTCTCTCTTAGAAGTTGCTAGCTAGGCTACTAGCTTGTTTTCTAGTAGTTCACGTTGTACTTTCAGACCTCTAGTCATATGGACACTAGTACACCTAGGAGATGCTAGTGTGTCACGCTGTCATCTAGGAACTACGCTCTCATCCTTGGATAGAGAGCTATCTGAGATACAGTGTTAGAGCTTAAAAAACCGAGGCTCCACCTGGCCTCATTTTTTTGAATCTCAAAGTGGTTGCGAGATTTATAGTCATCATCATTCTCATCCTCATATCCTAACACTCCATTTAGCTGAGGTAAGTTAGGGTAGCCTTTCGCATCTTGGCCCTTCATGACATAGGGCCTTGCATGTGGTGGTCCCCCTCTCTTATAGGTATACATGTGCAAACCAAGCCAAAATCAAAGAAGGCTAAGGTAGTTGGTGAAGCCTCTGAGGACCAAAGAAATGAACAAGACATTTTGGTAAGCTCTGATCCCCGATTTAAACTAGAGCCAACTCTTAATACCTTGTTGAAATTTGACAATATGCTTCAACATACAATTGAATACTATGATAAGGATGGAGAATAAGACAAGAAAACTCTACTTTTAGTTTTTATTGAATATGTTATCATCTTAGAAGTCAAATGGGATGACATAAGGAAAGATGTACCTGAAAGCATGTGGGATGATCTGATGAAAAGGAGATCAGAGAATTATATTTGAAGAGAAAATTAGAAATGCTACATATAATAAGATTAGGTCTTCCTTGACCCCTAATGATCTAAAATATCTGAAGAAGATTTGTGCGGAAATGTTCTAGATGAAGAGTCAAGTAAACATGTTGATGACAAGGAATAAGAAGATGACAAAGAAAGTGAGAAAGGAAACTACAAAAGTAATCTGGGAGACAACAAAAAAATATGGTATGTTTAAGACCGATGAAGATGTTGAAAATGTTGAGGAGAATACACCTCCTGATATAGGTAATGAATATATTTTTGGAAATCTTGATGTTGAAATTAATGTTGGTGGTGAAAATCATAAGTAGATTGAAGGAGAAGTTGAGCCTGAAAAACATAATGATGCTCCTCTAGAGCACTTTGAAGTAGAAAAAGGCAATAATGATCAAGGCAATGCTGAAGTATGGAAAGGCAGTGAAGAAGAAGGAAAATACAATTCAGAGGAAGAGAAAAATAAAGATGAAAAGGATGGAAATGATGAAGAGGACAATAATGATAAAGACAAAAATGAAGACTAGAAGGAAGAGAAGAAAGAAGAGGAAGAAGAGGAAATAGAAGAAGATGAGAAGGAAGAGACAAAGGAAGAAAATAAAAATGAAGATACTAATGGGAAAAATGAAGAAAGTGAAAAGAAAATTGTAAGATCACTTAAGATTCCCAGAGAATCATCCTTCGGTAATGATGTTTTGAAAGGGTTATTTTCCAAGAAAATCATATTTAATCCTATAATACCCCAGGAGATTTTACAAATTCCTATACTTGAAGGGTTGGTAGATATGGAGAAGATTTCTTTGGTGCATAAAGTAATGTTGGGAGATGCTATCCAAGCATCTGGTAGAAAGTAAATTCTTGAAGCACATCAAAGAGGAACAAAACTTGTAGAATATGCCCTCTAGGCATTACAAGAAGTCATACCTAGTGATTCCACTAATACATCTCTCGCCCCTATTGAAAATCTGAGATTACTGCTAGATTCTCTCAAGGAGTAAGACTTTGGGATTAATGAAAAGGCTAAACAAGAGGTTGAGGAGAAATTGGTGGAGAGAAGGTTATTGACTTTACATGAAAAATGTGCTCTTGCACATTCTAGACTTGAAAACAACCTAGAAGCCATTAAATTATGTTAGTCTAAAGCTAATGTTGTCCTTGCTTAATGCTTGAAGTGGTCAGATGCCACTCAAAAAATTAAGGCTGCTATGGATTCCATTGAGTCTCAACTATCAACCGTCTCCGGTACGTATAGTCTATCTAAAGATAGAGACTACTCAACCTAGAATGTAATTTCTTCACATAAAGAAAAATTATTTGTTTTGTAGAAGTAGAAGGAAGAAATTATCATAAAATTTGATCAGTTGAGTGACATTGTGAGAGTTGAATTTACTCCAGTTGGCAAGGCTCTAGCTTGCATAGAAAAACTTGAAAAGATAAACCTAACTCCTGATACTTCAAATAGTGCAGAAGAAACTCTGATTGAGTTGAAGCCTCTGAAAAGGATGTTGATTGCAGCACAGGATAGTTGGGAGAATAGAAAAGCAATTTGGGAAGGTATTCCAAAGGAGCTTCAAGGCCCATCATCCTTCGATTGACACATGTTTCTTTGTTTTCTTTGCTTTAACTTTTTTTAGTTTTTCTTTTGGAGACATCCTTTGTCCTTGATGTCAAAGGGGGAGTGAAGGATGGTGAAATGGTGTTAGGGGGAGAAGTATTGTAAATAAGGAATTTTATAAATATTCTTTTTGGCACACGTTTCCATCAATGAAAAAGGGAGAGATTGTTGAAAAAATGAAGAAGAACATCTCATTTGGTTACTTTGTGTTTTCATTGATGTCACCATGATATATGAGTTGCAACTGCAAAATCAGGGTTGATGTTATTCTAGTACTCTAGTCTAGTATCTAAACTGATATTTTGCTTACATCCTCTGGCATTTTGGTCTACATTTTTTTGTCATTGATTACTATTGCTTGTGGCTTTTGGAAATAGTTTTTAGATGTTGGGAGCACATACATTCAAGATCTCATGTATCTAGATGCTTGTATGGTGCATTGGCATTTCATTGGTGTTTGCAATTGTGGTATTAGGTCTATCTCTAGCCAACCTATTGGATGTATTGTATAATGGTGAAATAAGTTTTGTTATGCAGACATATGTGCGACCTATTTTAGGTCTATGCTGACCTGATGGAGCATGTTGGATGTGTGAATTATCTTTTATGGAGTTTTTATGAATGCTTGAAGCCAACAGTTGACATTTTTGGTAAATAATAAGTGCATCTAATTAGGCCAACCTAATTGATGCTTGCGAAGAGATCAAATATATATTGGATAATCTTTGAAATTTGATGATGATGATTTTTGGTGTGCGAATGAAAAGAAGAGTGAATACGGTGAAGTGTGTTAAGTCAATTTATTGAGCTACATTGGAATTGAATCTAAACTTACTAGGTGTACTCCATCAGTTCATTCTCTGGTTGTAAGCCATTTTCTATCATTGTAATTATATAGGTAGTGAGCCTTTATTTCTAGACAATGAGTCCCAACAGTGAGCCACCCATTTTGTAATATCTTATAACCAATTATATTATGTTGTGAGCTAACACTCACCGTGGTTTTTCCCATTTTGGGTTTTCCATGTAAAAAATCTTGGTGTTCACGTGTGTTGTGATTTCATGTTCTATTAATGCTTTTACTTATATTTTCTATTGTATGTTTTGGAATAATTGGATGGTATCTGATTAGAAAATTTAAGAAGATACTGATTCACCCCCCTCTCAGTATGTTGGAAATTTAATAGTGTTTTCCATCTTTTGACTTTATGTCACATTCATATTTAGAGTAGTTCATGAATGAATTTGTTCAAGTGTCTAGTTCTAAATTTTCAAATGTTTTTTTGAAGGACACTCCTCCCGTTATGACTACCACTTTTGTGAGTTTAGCAACTATATCACATACAATGACTACACATACTAAAGAGAGCTCACCTCTCCTACCTTGGTTTTCATCACAAATGCTAAAGAGGATAAAAGAATCCATCTCTCCAGATGAGGTTTACTTTGCACAACTTACATCTGCCAAAACAACAACCAAGAATAAAGCAAAGACTATTTACAGGATGTTGTTTGTTAAATAGGGTAATAAGTATGTAGACATAGCTCATCCTTCCCCTAACAAAACTTATGTAGAAGTGGATATCATAGACTACTCTATCGCAATGGTGGAATTGGGCAAGGTAACTCATGAGAGAGAAAAGATAGGTGTTCAATGTCCTCTAGATTCTCTCATAGAGAAGTTTGAAAAGGAGAAGAAAATGAAGGATCACTATAAGGAAAAGACATAACAACTTACAGTTGTGGTACAAAAGATTACCTAATCTTCAGAATCTATTGATCCTAAGGAAATTGCACCTAGTGTTAAAAATGCTATTATTAAAAAGGTAGAAAAGGTGCACACTAGTGGTAGGGTGGTTGGTGAGTTTCTTGATCGAATTATTGTCCTTGGAGAATTTTTTTTAATGTTGTCAATGGAAAAGCTTGAGAAAATGGAAGACATAATGGCAAGACTAGATGAAACTATTAATACTCTTTCTCGAGAGAAAGAAGATGTGGAAATTAAAAGGAAAGAATGGATGAAAATGGAAATCCTAAAAATAGACACTCTAGTGGAAGTTGGGATCATTCTCGACAGGGAGGTTTATGTAGAAGTGAAAGAAATTATGCTTCATAAAGAAACTATCATCACTTATCTCCTTAATGATTTGTAAGCTGCTCATGAGGTTGGTGAAGAAAATGATACACAAATTATCCAAAAGACTGAAGAATTTTTGTGTAAGATGTGGGATGATGATCACAAATTTATTTCACCATACATAGTTGTCTGAGTTCACCAACATGATTCAAAGGGATTTTGAAGATCATGCATTCTTAGTTCCTCAAACATACAAACTCTTGGATATTCATTTTAGTTTAGATAAATTGAAAGTGTTCATGTGAAGGCATGAAAAGAGTTATAACATAGTAAGAGATATAGTTACAAGAGTTTGTGAAGTCTTCAAGCATACTTCAAAACTAGACGACAATGAAGTGTGAGAAATCTTGAATAAGCATGATGATTTTCTCATGAAGGATAGTGGAGAAGACTAAATCTACCTTGTATTATTTTTTACTATTTCCATTCTTTTTGTAATTAGTCGAAGACAATTTACATGTCATTTGTCATTTTCAAAATTGCAAATGCATGTAACAACAATGAATTACTCCAATAATTTTGGACTCCAATGTTGAATAAGTCAAAGTAGTTAGATGTATCCCAAATTAGCTATTTTTCTCTCATCTATAAATATGAGAGAGTTCTTTTGTATTTTTTACCTTTAATCTTATAAAACGAAGTGCTTCCCAAATTGATACTCAACTTTGAGAATTTGTCTTTAAATTGCAAGATTAATTCCCATTAATAAAGGAGGCGAATTTTGATATCAAACTTTGTGTTGAATCAAATTTGTATGAGTGGGGATGTTCTTATGTCATTCTTGCTGATTTCTCTTGTGTTGGTTGGATAAGTATTGTTTCTTTATTACGATTCGAGGACTTTCAAGATAAGCTATATGAACTTTGTGTTATATTTACTTGAAATTGTGTGTGTTGTAAGAATTTCTTGGTGGAGAATTATCAAGACTTTGAGTGTGTAGTCATTCAATTCATGGATCAGTGGTATTATTAGTTGATAGACTTTGTGATCCAACTGGTGATACAATTATTTTTAAATCTTTATGGAGGATAATTTGAAGAATTTTGTCTTGGGATTATTCACTTGAAGTGTGAATCTTTTTGTGAAGTGAGTTGAAAGACTTTGTGCTTCAACTTACATCATTGGTTACTGTATACACCTAAAAGCGGTCATCATATTCAATTAATTATATACAACCTATTTGATTAATACTTCAACTACATATAAATAAGGTCTTAATTTATTTATATTGTTCACTTTCCTTTTAATTCTCCAAAATCACATTCTTCTAAAAAATTAAATAAACAAAATACCCTAAACGTGTTTATTTAATTAACCTTCCTTAATCCTGATTAAGAATTAGAACACATTTCTACAACTTTTTGTGTGCCACCTCATAAAGGTCACATGAAAATAAATAAGCCTAATTATTAATTAGAATTACCCTCACACACTTCCACAAATGAGAAAAAGCACATGGCTTTATTCCCTCACACTTCCAACAAATTTGGAGCACATGGGTTTTTGTTTCACACACTTGGGAATTCCATACATTTGGCATGTTTCCAATTGGTCAAATGATTCTCTCCACATGCATGGCATGTTGTCCTTGGTCAAGGGGACAGCATCCTGATCCCTTTCATCTCCACCATCTATTATTTCTCCTTCGAATCTAGACCGTTGATAGGTGCCACCTCACAAAATGCTTGAGAAACCCTATAAATACACCCTCTTTCCTTAGCATTTATCATCCACAATTTGAGTAAAGTTAATATCTAGGTTTATCTTAGGAGCTTGGAGCTTTCATGGAGTCTTATACTTAGTTTTCATATCATGTGTTACTTTGCATTCTCATCTTAGATTAATTAATTTCTTCATAGTTACATTTTATCATCCCCATTGCATCATAGTTACATTTTAGGTTAGTTTTTTTTATGTTTGCATTTGATCGTATGCATAATCATGGATAGTTCATTTTAGTTTCATATCATCTCACTCATCTCCACTTTTTCATTTATCATCAACATCATCCTTCATTTATCATTGTATCCATTGTCCTTTCCATCATTTTGTTTCATTTACAAGCATACCACTAATCATTCCAACACACATTTGCACATAGAAATCATCTTAGCTTGCATATTAAGCATCAAATATCATTTTCTAGGTAGTCATTTTAACAACCTTTTCTGCCATAGAAATTTGAGGGCCAAACGGTTTAATAAATCCCTAGAAATAGAGGACAATGATACGTATTTGAAAGATTTGATTGTATTACGAATAGAGTAGTTTTACTTGCTTCAAACTTTGAATGTAAACCATCTCATTAAGGTATGTGTTGACATTAGAATCCTATCCACAATAGACACATGCAAAAAATGGCACCCACCATGGGGCCTTTTCCTCACTTGTTGCTAACTTTTTTACAAATTTTGTGGTCACGGGTTCAAATTGAAGACTTGGGAGCCTTTTGCACCTATTTTGGCGCCTCTTTCACCTATTTTGGTGCCTCTTGCTTGATTTTTGGTGCCTCTTGCAAGTTGTTCTGAGACTATTTTCACCTGTTCCAGGACCATTTTGGGCCACTTTTAGAGTTTTGGCGCCTCTTGCACCTGTTTTGGCGCCTCTTGCTTGATTTTTGGCACCTCTTGCAAGTTGTTTTGAGACTTTTTTCACCTGTTCCGGGACCATTATGGGCCGCTTTTAGATTTTTGGCGCCTCTTGCACCTATTTTGGCACCTCTTGCTTGAGTTTTGGTGCCTCTTGCACCTGTTTTGGCATCTCTTGCACCTGTTTTGGCACCTCTTGCAAACTGTTTCAAGGATTTTTGGCTTGTCTACCTCTGTTTTTGAGCTTTCTTTCTCTATCTTGGCACATCTTGTCTCTGTTTTCATGCCTCTTGCAATTTGTCATCAAATCAGAAACTCACATTCTATGTTGTGCATTTGCAGGTTTTCCCAGAATTCGCTGTCAAAGACTCAAAACATAAACTACTAACACATTGTAGGGGCTAGAAATTATTCACTTGTTTTCCTTTTGGTTAAGATAGGAACATAGCTTAATTAAAAGGTTAATGAATATCATATTTCCTTTTGGTTAAGTTAGGAACATAGTTTAATTAATAGGTTAATGAACACCATGTCTTTTGTATGTGATGGATGGTAGGCATATGCTATCCCCTTATCTAGGTGATCCAAAAAGCTAGACCTATTCTTATTTATGTATGAGTGTAGGTGGAGTATATGGCATGAGTTCTCTCTTTATTCATGCGATATAAAGATTGATCGAACTATGGATATACTTGCTTGCTTTTTTTTATCCTAGAGGGCCTTCCTTGTGGGAAAAAGTAATCACCAAAGGGAACTACCCAACCAGTAACATGCTAAAGCCAAGCGACTTCCAACCAGGATATAAATGTGGATACTTGAGGAAAGTTCAAATATCACATGGGTGGCTCCAACGAGATGGATCAAAAGGGACTCTCACTGCATGGGTCACTCCCTATGAATAGAATGTCTGAATTAAAACCCTTTTTATAGATTTTCAAAAATATTTTATCTATTCTTTGGTGCAACAATGGTCATTGCTAAGGCATCCACATTCTCACAGTTTTTAGTAGAGGTGATTGGTTTGCCATGGGAGTTTCATGGGGACTGGAAGCTTGGTTGGCCTGAGAAAAGAGTGCACTGTAAGGGGGAGCCTATATAGCCAAGCTTCTAAACTCATCCACTAAAGATAGTGTGGTTGGGGTAAAACCCATGTGGAATCTAAAAGAATACAGTCTTACACAACCTTAGGAGTGTATATTTTGCTTGATGTGTCTTCAAAATGAAACTCAAACAAAAACAAATCAAAAAAATGTTACATTTTGAAATTGAAAACCTTGATTCAGAGCTACATTCATTGAGGTAGACAAGTCAGTAACTTAGGTCCATCCATCTTTAGAAAATAAGTCCTTTTAGTAGTGTTCAACCTTTCCTTATAAAAAAAAGAGTCAGAATATGTGGTTTACATGATGATTTCATGAAATTTCAAGATTACAAAAGAAAAGATCAAACCTCTTAGTCCAAAACAACATAAAAAATGTTTGTCTATGCTCTATGACTTTAGAGAAAGGTTAACCTTCAATTTTTACAAGAGAGCTTACAAAAACAATCTATATTTATACATGATGTACTATTGTCAAAATCCAAGACTTTTCCAACATTTTGAGTACCTTAATTACACCTCTTAAATCAAAAGTCCAAGTCCAAGATCTAAACATTTCAAACTAAACCTAGATCTAAACATTTCAAGGTTCCTAAATCATCAATATCCACATCACATCTTTGCTTGTACAACCTAGTTTCATCTTCGGGATTTGTCATCCTTTAATCATGAAACTATGTCATGAAATCAAATCAAACTTAGTCTAATCAATAGAATTTGTCATTCTATTTCACTTAGTTGTAATCCTTGGCACTATTTCAAACTTAGATCAAAGCTTAGTCTAAATCATAACACTTGTATGCCTGTCCAAACGAGATCACAAAAGAGGAGACTCAAGGACAAGGAAATTGGAACACCCAGCTTTGAAACAGAAAACATAGGAGGTCCAAGAAGTGAAGCTTTTGATATCAAAACTCCCAACATTGAACCTCAAAATAGTGAGATCCCTAGCAACATGGCTGAAGCAGAAGAAATCCCTATTCCTGGACTCAACAATACTCAAGGGGAAGAAATAAATGATGAGGATATCTGACAAGCAGAACAAGACCCCAACTTCCATATGTTTTTTGGAAAATATTTTTCTAAAGAGATGGGGAAAAATACCTATTAATGTTAGCCAATCAAGGAGTCAAACTTCCCCCTGATTTTGATATCAACATCTTAAAAGCACCTCCCCAAAAGCTTGAAAAGGAAATAGAACAAATGGTTGCTTTAACTCACCAAATGAAGAACCTTCAACAACAAGTTCTAGATATGCAAAGGGGAACTTTGAAACGATACTTGATTGAGGACATTTTTCCTTATCCCTTTAATCAATCCATCAACATGATTCCTTTCCCTAAACGTAATGAATTACCAAAGTATGATAAATACAATGGTACAACTGATCCATTAGATCATGTAAGGGAATTCTGAACTATGAGTCTAGAATTGGCGCATGAGCAAAATTATTTGATGAGACTGTTTCCTTGAAGTCTAGGAGGGACATGCCTTGAATGGTTTTCAAAGATTACACCCCCCATCAACACATTTGAAGATTTGGTCAATAGATTTCTCACTCAATACTCTTACAATATCCAACATGATATCACCATGAAAGACCTTTGCAACTTGAAACAGAAAAAGGGTGAGTCCTTCCTCATTTTCTTGCAAAAATGGAGGAGATTGTTTGCAATATTTTCTCTCCCTGTGCCTGAAAAGGAAAAAATAAATATTTTCATTGAAAACCTAAATGATGAGATTAGTTATAGATTGGAATTACAATGTCCCCCTACCTTTGAAAAATTGATTGAAAACGGAATTAAAATTGAGGAAGCCTTAGTCAAAAGAGGGTTCATTAAAGTATACAATGAATACAGCTCATCCACTTCCTCTAACAACTACAATGGTGGGGACAAACCTAAATTTTGGCAATGAAACAAGAACATGAGTAACAATGAGGTCATAGCTGAAATCAAAATACAAAACCAATACTCAACCTAATAGCAGCTACCACTAAGACTAATTAGACCAACAATCGTCCCAACACTCCAAATGTTAGCTAAAACAACAATCAGACTAATCTAGGGACTAAAGCAACACCATTTCCAAAACCTTCCAGTCGACGAAAATTCACACCATTAGGACAATCCTTAGATTTTTCCTTAAAGGAACTTACCAAGGCTAAGCTTATCACATTTCTAGAAGCATGAAACTAGGATTTGTAAGTCAAACCCTTTTGGTGGAATGATGTCCATTACTATGATTATTATCAAAGCAAGGGGAATATGACAAAATATTGTTGGCAATTAAAACACACAATCCAAGATCTTATTGATAACAAAAAGGTACACATTGAAGGACCCCAAACAAACAGTGATCAGGGAGTGTTCAAGAACCCTTTACCCAATTATGAAAAGGGAGAGTCCTCTACATCGAATACTAAAGGAAAGAATATAAACTATGTTTACGATTATACCATTCATTGTATTGAGATGATTGAGAATTCCATCCAAGACAATAAAATTGGAAGCCAAGGGAAGGATGCCACTATTGAAACTGAGCACAATGATGACACCATCTCACATCAAATCAATGACCTTGTACCTATAAATCTGAGCACTAACATTGACATGAATGACAATCGAATTAACATCATCAAAATAAAAAATGATCAAGAAAATACACCTATCAATGCGATTACAAGAGGACAAGCCAAGGTAACATTGAAAGGAGCTACCCTTCCATACCCAAAATGACTATTTTTCCTATAACTCAATATAACACCATTGATCAGTTATAGAAGATACCCACTCAAATATCCATATTGGAACTTCTCAAGATTTCACTGGCACACAAAAAAATCCTAGAACAAGCTTTAGTTTCCACCATAGTACGAAACAATCTGGAAGTCTGTACATTTCAAGCTATGGTGGGACATATGATTGCACCTCATTTCTTATCATTCTCTGAACATGATGATGCATCCACCATCCATCCACATAACATTGCTCTTCACATCAAAGTCCTAATCCATAAACATTGCGTCAAACATTTCCTTATAGATGGAGGAGCAGGACTAAATATCTACACTCTCAAGCTTGTTCGTGCATTAGGATATTCTGAAAATGCTATCGATCCTAGAAGGAAAATCACCATAAAAGCATATGATAATGAAGAAAGATCCTCCCAAGGATTGATCATCTTACCCATTCAAGTGGGACCAATCATCAAAGACATAGTGTGTCAGGTGTTAGACAAGGAATTGACATATAACATACTCTTGGGATGACCATGGATTCATGAAATGCAAGCGGTACCATCAACCTATCATCAGTGCCTGAAATTTTGTTTCAATGGATAGGAGGTCACCATTTCTATATATTCTAACAATCCCCAATATTTCAATGCACTTAAAACAAGTCAAGATACCTTTGTACCACTTAATAAAGAAGTCATCAACTCTAATCCATCAAACAAAGAAATTTTAGTGAGTTCTTTGTCAAGACAATATGAGGAAAAGGCTTAATCAAAAGACAAAGGGGTTGTTGACTCTATTTCATGCAACAATGGAAGTCAACTTGATTCCTTATCAAAATAGTTGGAAAAGATCCAAATAAAAGACAAGGGCATGGTGGAATACTCATTTGAGCAATCTTCATACTTATCACAACTTTCATCTTCTCCTAAGTCACATGGACATCCATCCACCTCAAGACAACAATCTTTACAACCCATCACGCTCTTTGATGGAAAGTTTATAAAAGAAAACACTCAAGTTGAGGAATTAGAAGATAGGGATGTCCTGAACTAGTTATACAAAGATGAAGAACCTTCATAGGTATCAGTGTGCAATATATGCACAAATAAGTATGAAAAAGGTCAAACAATCCTAAAAAAATAGGATATGAGGGAAATGGTTCTTTGGGTAAAACAAAAGAAGGCATCATTGAACCAATACAACTCATCACAATGAATCCTAAAGACAAAACAAGACTAGGATAGAGGGAAGACTCAGAAGAGGAAGCTACTCAAAGATCTATCGAAAGAATCTTATAGCTACATGCTAGTGATGATCATGAAACAGATTCCAATGAATATGAATGGGACTCCCTCTCTAAGGAATCTTTCCACAACAAAGAGATTGATGTAATCCAAAAGTATACACCAATATGTATGAAAGGACAAATTTTTGGTTCTAGACCCCTTGAATATGGATTGCAGTATGTCATTGACTCAAGTGAAGACGATCATTCTTCGAGCAAGATAGACACATTGGAAGAGAGTAACATCCTAGGCCTCATTGGACAATTTGAAAACAATGCTATCTTGATGCTTACAACTTATGACCTTAGCCAATCTAATGATTCCTTGTCCTTAATACATCTTGAACTAATTGATAGGGATCAAAATTAGCCACTTGACATACCCATCTTTTCAAACAATGATGCCCTCATGAAATTACTATGTTCTGATAATCCTGACACATATTCTACCATTGAATCTCAAAACGAAGCTCCTAATGAAGGGAGTGTCAAACCTTTCAGCTACAAAATGAAAAATATAAGAAATGAGTCTAATAGTGAAAACCATCTGATGACACTATTAAATTAGGAAAAAGTAAAAATAAAGAGTGTATCTCAGGGTGAAGACCTCCCTGAGGCACCAAGAGATGGAAGGTTTGACACTCTCCTAGAACACTATCAAGAGAGATCTTTAGTACTAATAGAACCTACACAATCCATCAATGTTGGTACAACTGAAATAGTGAAGACCCTGCGTTTAGTGGAATCCATGATAGAAGAGGAGAAACCTCATTTTACCAAATTCTTTGAGGAGAGGAAAATCAAATTTGATTGGTCATATGTTGATATGCCAATCATAGATCTAGAACTCATTATGCATCATTTATCATTACCACCTAGCATAAAATTGGTAAAGCAAAAACTAAGAAAGATGCATCCCCATATCACCCTTCTAATGAAAGCTGAGTTGAAAAAGCTATTAGATGGAGGATTTATAAAATATATTGACTATGTCGAGTGGATATCAAACATTATTCTGGTATCCAAACCAGATAAGAGCATCAGGATATGCACAAACTTTAGGGATCTTAACAATGCCTATCCAAAAGATGTTTTTCCTTTACCAAACATTGATCTGATTGTACACTTGCATGCTGAGCATGAAATGTTATCACTTATGGATGGCTTTTCAAGATACAACCAAATAAAGATAGCACCTGAAGATCAAGATAAAACGGCCTTCACATGTCCTTGGGGAACTTTTTGCAGGAATGTGATGCCTTTTGGGTTGAAAAATGTTGGAGCTACATATCAGAGAGCTATGACTACCATTTTCCATGGCATGATGCATACTTTTATGGAAGACTATGTAGATGATTTGTTGGAAAATCCCTACACTAGAGAAGTACACTTAGATATTCTAGACAAAATCTTCACGAGATTGGAGAAATTCAAGGTGAGGTTAAATCCCAAGAAATGTGTGTTTGGTGTAACATCAACTAAACTTTTGGGATACATTATCTCAGCTAAAGGCATTTAGGTGAATCCTATAAAGATCAAAGCCATCATGGAAATGCCTCCTAAAAACATCAGTCAAATCAGATCATTACAAGGAAGGTTCCAGTCCATCAGAGGATTCATTGCACAACTAGCTGATAAAAATCATCTTTTCAACCACTTATTACACAAGAATGTATCTTTCAAGTGGGATGAAAAATGTGAAGCTTCCTTCAGTCAACTAAAGCAGTACCTGATGACACCGCCTATGTTGATACAACCAGTAAAGGGAAAACCATTATTACTATACATTGCAACAACTGAGATATCTTTGGGAGCCTTATTAGCATAGGAAGATTCTACAGGAAGGGAGAGAGCCATATATTATATCAGTAGGACCTTAAATGGTTACGAGATCAATTACACCTTTATTGAGAAACCCTGCTTAGCGATTGTATTTTCTACACAACAATTGAGGCACTACATGCTGACTCACACCATCAAACTCATTGCCAAAATTGACCCATTAAAGTACTTGCTCAACAAAGCTTCTTTAACAAAGAGGTTAGCCAAGTGGGTCATGAGATTGAGTGAGCTCGACATCCATTATGTGGATAGGAAAGTAATTAAAGGTCAGGCCATAGTAGATCAACTAGTTGAAGCATCATTGTCAGATAACAATCCAATGAACATTGAATTCCTTGCTAATGATATCCTAACCATATCTACACAATAGTGGCTACTGTACTTTGATGGCTCTTATACACAAAATGGATCAAGCGCATGAATCTTTTTTGTTTCACCACAAGGATACATAATTCCTAAATCCTACAGATTAATGTTCCCCTACACCAACAACATAATTGAATATGAAGCATTGATCATTGGAATCAAGATAGTTGTTGAATGGAAAATCACAGAATTGCTAGTCTATGGTGACTCACAACTAGTCATGAACCAAGTCAAGGATGATTATCAAAAAAAGGATGACAAGTTGTTTCCCTACAAGAGGATTGTGGATGATTTCAAAAAGTACTTTGTTGAGATCAAGTTTGCACAAGTTCCCAAAATAGAAAACAAAGTTGCAAATGCAATGGCCACCATTGCTTCTATCTTACAAATACCTGAACAATGAAGATGTTATGAATTCATGGTAGAACAAGTGTCCAACCCAACCTATGAAGATCCAAAATCCCAAGTGATATGCCATATTGTCGACCCTCAAATTTCCCTCTATGGAGAGATCCATACCTACTTGCAAGACAATACCCTTCACATTAACTTATCTTGAAACCAAAAATGAAACTTCATTCGACAAGTGGCTCACTACACCCTAATAGCTAATGTGATTTATAGATGAGGTTTGGATGGTACTCTTCTTTGGTGTCTAGAATGTAATGAAGCTGAAATCGCATTACAAGAGGTTCACAAAGGTATTTGTGGCACACATTCAAGTGGCTTAACCTTAGATAAGAAATTATTACGATTGGGGTATTACTGTCCAAATATGGAGAAAGAGTCATTTCAATATGTCAAAAGGTGTTCCAAATGTCAAATTCATAGAAACTTGATACATGCACCGACACAAGAGTTGCATCCTTTCACAGCTACATGGTATTTTTGTTAGTGGGGATTGAACCTTATAGGTAAGATTCACCCCTCTTCCTCCAATGGAAATAAGTTTATAATCATAGCCACATAATACTTCACCAAGTGGATTGAAGTTGTTCATCTAATCACCATCACCGGGAAACAAATCTCATCATTCATCCTGAATTATCTCATATGTCGGTATGGTGTTCCTCAATCTATCATTATAGACAATGTATGACCCTTTAAGAATCAAGATGTTCGAGAGCTCTATGAAAGATTCCATATCCAACATCGGTTTTCTACACCTTACTATCCCCAAGGGAATGGCCAAAAAGAGGCCTCAAAAAAGACTATCCTGAAGATTTTGAAGAAAATTGTCAATGAAGCTGGATGTGATTGGCATGTTCAACTAAACCTAACATTGTGGGCTTATAGAACCAATATCCATACCCCGCTAGGAGAAACACCCTATTCTCTTGTCTATGGATCATAAGCTATTCTACCTATTGAGGTTGAGATACCATCCCTACGTGTGTCACTTAAAGGGATGATTTCAAATGAGGATTACAGAGTATCTAGGCTACAAGAACTATAACTATTGGATGAATGCTGGGAGCATGCAGTTGATCACCTAAAATCTTATCAAAAAAGGATAGCTAGGAGCTACAATCACAGAGTAATACCTAGAGCATTTCAGGTAGGCAATTTAGTCTTAAAAAAAAATCCCCGTAATCAACAAGATCAAGAGAAGGGGAAATTTGAACCTAACTGGTTGGGTCCCTTTGTTATAGTATCAGTTTTTGGATCAGGAGCATATCAGTTATCCACACCAGAAGGGAATCTGTTTGATGAACCCCTCAATAGCTTGCATCTCAAAAAAATTTACACCTAGCTCATCTAGTGCATTGGTAAAGATCCTGGTAAAATACCAAAAAAAAAATGAAAAAATGAAAAAATCCAAAAAAATAAAAAAAGGATTGAAAATAGTACATAAAAAAAGATCATCCTCTAGTGAAAACCACTTCAGTGGTGCTTTGGGAAAGTACCTTGTTGAAAACCTAGCAAACAGGAACCTTGTGTAAAATAAGCACTCTCCATCTATCTTGGGCTATGTGACACTCTCTACAACATTCATCCATCATGCTTCCATCTCTGCATTTGTCACGCTTCCATGTTTGCACCATAGCTTGATGTAGTGTTTGTATCATGGTATCCCCTGGCATTACTCGGCCCATTCTAAAAATCAACTTGTCTTATCATATCACACTAGGGGCATGTCTTGCATTGGATTGGATTCTTGTACATTCTCAAGGTCAAAAAATCAAAAATCCTAAAAACATTCAAAACATATCAAAATCCCAAAAACATTCAACAAATCAAAAATCCCAAAAACATTCAAAACAAATCAAAAATCTCAAAAACATTTAAAACATATCAAAATCCCAAAAACATTCAAAACATGTCAAAATCCAAAAATAGGTCAAAAAGTCAAAAGGTCAAAAACATAGTCTTCATTCAAACTACATCATCTTTGAGCTTTGAACGTAGGAAAGGGTGATCTCTGATTGTCCCCCAAGACATTTAGGTTAGTCTTTTAGGTGTCCGCTATGTTCATGTTTTTGTCTTGTAAATCTTGGTCGTGTCATTAGTTGAACTACATGGTCTATGTGTGTATAACGTAGGCAAGGCTCATCTATTGATCAGCCCCCGAGGCACCTAAGATAGGTCTTTAGGTTAGGTCTTGGTTGTCATGGTCATGTCTCACCCTGGACTGGGGGAAAAATCCTACACTCACTAGGGGAAAATAAACTCTAAGCTTGAATCATCAGGAAAACAATCGTCAAACCAACATTACAAATGCAAACTTCAAATGGATGGTGATCTTTCTGAATCAAGGGTTTATCATGTTAAAAATGAAAGTTTAAATTTTTCTAGTTTGATTTTTGATATCATATCTCTCGAGTCCTCGATGATTTATCGAACTAGAGGAGCAAGGAAGGAGTATGATTTTTCTTTGTTTGTTGTATGTGAGTTTATCATTATTACTATACAAGTTGTCGTGAGACATGCACTACAAAGGATCACTGATGACATTTTGAATTTGCATAGGAAAAATATTAACTCTTTCCTATTTACGCAAGTAATGCTTAGGTCATCTCGGTTTAATTATACTTAGATGCTTGTGTTAACTTGCAATTTTAAAACATTGTGAAAATAGTAGTTAGGTCATCTTGGTATAAAATATGCCATCGATGCTTGTACTCACTTTCAACATTTTAAAGGCCCAATGATGACAAAAAGCATGAAAAATTGGTTAATATAAATGACAACTTTTGAATACAAGATTTGCATTAGTTAAGTTAGACTGCATTCATGTTAGTATTGCATGTGTATTTATGGGGTTTTTCAATGCTGAAAAAATTTCACAATGGTGTCATCTCTATTATTAATGGATTGAGTACACTAGACATTAACCAAAAACACATCATTCTCATTTAGTTGCACATCAGTTGCATCATCATTTGCATATCTTAGAAAACAATCTCACATAATTTACATTCATACATTCCATCATAATATTGGTCTCAGAAAATACAAAAGAAAATAATAAAGGACATACATTGCATATCATTTCCAACATCAAATTCATGTCATCCACTACGCTTAAATAAGCGAGTCTCTTCAGATTTCCAAGAAAGTTGGTAAAGATGTCAGAGTTATGAAGCTTAAAAGATCAATCTACTGTAGTCTTCCCACAAGTTTTGGAAGTTAGACAGACTCACTTATTCAAGATTAAGGCCCTAAACATTTGAAGTCATGCACATTCAATAATTTTCATTACACATCATAATCATCACATCACATTGCATAATCATATAAATCACATCACATTACATAATCATAAATACATTCATCACATTGCCTAATCATTATCATCACATAGAAATTAAATAAATTTACAACATTGCATATCATAATAGGGAAATCAAATGCATATCAACATTTAGATCATAATCACCGCTGCATATCATATATCATCAAAAATGTCATAATTTCCACGTGTACAAGGATATCCAAAAGTAGGATGAGATACATCAAAATCCAAAAGGGAGCTATATCATGGGAAACACATCCTCAATCTCATAAAAGGTGTATATACAATGTCCAAGGAACATCACAAAATGCTATGTTGAGCTCCCACCAGATGCTGCTGCTCTCATGGAGCTAGTACCTCCTCTACCCGATGGACCTGCACCTAGATCTCTCATATCTCTGGGAAATGGCTGCATGATGCCCATGCTAATAGTCCGAGAATGAGATATGCCAAACGAGACTATACAAAACTCTCTCATCACTCAAGAGGAACCAACTCATGATATTTACCTTTGTAAAATTGCAACTCCTAAGAAATGTGTCAGATCTCCCTAAAGAAATCTATTGTACCTATAGATGATGTTGTCTACTATATCATCTCAAAAATGGCCACATCTTGCTCTATCTGGTGTCTAAATCCATCCCTCTTTGAAGTAAGTATGATCATCTGTGCCTGCAACTACTATATCTGCTACCTATCTATCCCTCTATTATTCATCAAAATATCAATCTGTGCTCAACACTACCCTAACTCATTTTGAAGGGACACAATCTATGCTTGAGCCTACACTATCTCGCTCTAAAATGAGTAAAATTTTGCCTACAAATCCACTATCTATGATGACTACTGATGAGAGGGTATTCCAATCTGAATCTTGGGAAGCACCACCTGAGCTACAGTAACACTCTTCTCGTGCCTCAGAACTACAAAATCAAATGGATGACTATCATCTGCACCATCATCACTCTCCCCACCACCCTCTGCACTACCATCACCTCTACAACCACCATCATCACCTCTGTAAGCACCCTCCCCACCATCATCACCACCCTCGTCATCTCCTCCCTCTCCATCAACTGGTGGTACTAGATCCTCTAGATGAGTAAATCTAGGAAAGGGATGTGTGTGGAAGAACTCTGAATAATCCTCAGTCATCCCAGCATCTGTAATATACAGAACATAATCCCATAAACCTGGTGTCAAGGTATAATACTCTATACAAGCTGCCTCATATGATACATAGGGGCCCCACTCTAAAACATCTTGTCATCACTGTGCATAATGGGAAACTCCCAGGGGAATCCCCTAAACCCATCCAAACTATCAACATACATGGAGATACAGGTATCACTCAAGAATAACATGTGTCCACCCAATCAGATAGCGAGATAACAACATATACAACATCTTTAGCTGATCCTTTGGCCACTGCTCACAATCCAAGTATGGGCACCATGTGGCAGTCTCTGAATCATCTAGAACACGCCTCTAATAAGAAACCTTGCCCAACTTATGCTAGACATGTGGATTGCTATAACTGAAAACATAGGGTCTCCCTGGTGGTTGATGTCTCTCTCCCATGGGCCGAGTGATGGCTATATCCTCCCATGCCCAAGTTTGTAGTAATGTGATGCCACATGATAGGCTCGCTACCCTATAATAAACAACCTCATGTAAATCTTAGTATAAGTGGGCTAACATGCATGAGCCCCATGCATATCTAATATCATCAAGTGTCATCTGTGATAACACACAACCCCAACTTGCTGAAAATCCCTTTGACCTATGATCAGGACAAAGGAATCCACCAATGAATCTGAAAAGCACACATGGCAAAGGATCATATCTGCTAACCATCTCTATCCAAGGAATCCATCAACCCATAACATAACCATCTTGTCATAACCTCCACAATGCAACTATCCCACCTTCTCTATCTTATCATACACGACTATATCTCCCATCATTGGGATCCACATAATACAATAGACATCCTCTAGAGTCACGATCATCTCTCCAATCAATAAACAAAACGTGTTACATGTTCACTGCGCCATCTCTCTGCCAATGTTGTCAATAAACCTCTATTGATTCTATATTGTGGAATATCTAAAAAGGAATTCAACCCACAATGGGAGATAATCTCTAAGTCAATTGAGGAAAATTGACAAACCATGTTCCAAGTCTTTGGGAATTGCTCCCGAGACTGGAATACATCTCCATCTCCCTAATCATGAACACAAATCAGTCAATCAAGATTATTAGTCAATCAAGCTAATCTGCAGTCATTCAAATCAAATCAATTAGAACAATCAACATCTCAATCAATCAACCCATTGTTTCTCACCTGTCATGAGGTGATCTGCTATCAATCAAACTATCGTTCCTCACCTATCATGAGGATGATCTACTATCAATCAACCTATCATTCCTTGCCTATCATGAGGATGATCTACTATCAATCCTATCATCGTTCCTCGCCTATCATGAGGATGATCCCTATCAATCAAACCATTGTTCCTCACCTATCATGAGAATGATTTTCTATCAATCCTACCATCATTCCTTTCCTATCATGAGGACAATATGCTATCAATCCTACTATCGTTCTTCACCTATCATGAGGTTGATACAACAATGGTTCTATCATTTGATTCTTTCCTATCATGAGATCAAATCATCACACAAAACATCAATCAAACACTACACATACCACAATCTGACTGAAATCAATCCAAAAAATGACAAATCGATGACTCCTAGGCTTCAAGGACATCTTGCGAGCATCACCTCGAGGGCTTTTCACAATCACACCCCACAAAACGGGTCAAACAACAAGCTAAACCACCTCAAATCAACAAAGATGAAAACTTTATAAAGCAACAAGAGGCACCATTTAGGAACCCAAACGCGCCAAAATAGAGTTTGTAACTCAAAACAAGGTTTTCAAGGCTTACAAGAGGTGCCATTTGGGACCCCAAAGGAACCAATGCAGTTTTGCGCATCTCAAAACATGGATTTCACCCTTACAAGAGGTGCCTCTTGCGACCCCAAAGGTGCCAAAATAGTGTTGGAGGCCAAAAATTTGAATTTCAAGTTTACAAGAGGCGCCACTTGGGATCCCAAAGGCACCAAAACTCTAAAAATACCCAAAAAACAAGCATTTTCAACCTTGCAAGTGGTGCCATTTGGGACCCCAAAGGCACCAAAACTCTTAAAACACATGAAATATTGATTTTGAAGCTCCCAAGAGGTGCCATTTGGGACCCCAAAGGTGCCAAAACTCTTAAACATTCTCAAAAACACTCAAAAAAAACAAAAACATCACTTGAAAGTGCATAAATGACATATGATAAGCTATAACACCAATCTACAATGTTCAAAATACCATTAAAAGGAAATAAAATGAATAACAAAGAGGTTTCTCTTAAAGCGTGCCATAGGTCTAGAGGCAACAAGCTAATCAGGTTGGCGAAGACGCTCGAAATGATGCTTATGGTATGGGATCATCATCTTCCTCTAAGCTCTCCACTCTTCAACTTCTCCAAACTCCAAATGTGCAAATGAATCCCAATTTACCACTTTTTACCTTTTCAAGGGTAAAATGGAGGGGATTTTCATGGGATTTATCTCTCATTTTTACCAAAAAGGAGTGGTAATTAATCAACACTATTCAAAGCAAGAGCTTGCAATGACCTTTCGAGAGATAAATCATCTTTGACATCAAAATCTCACTTAATCAACATTGGATCATCATCATAATCATCACAACACCATCACCTCATTCCAACATTTCATTTTAACATCCTCACATTGAGTGATTTATCTCTTGAGGGGGCATATATGCGTTAATACCTAAAATTTAAAAGTTTGGGGCATGGTCTGGGGCATCGAAATCTTGCATCATATGGGGCATCAAAATATTTTATGAGCATCGTCATTAAAATTTTCTTTGAAGAAATGTGTAAACACATTACTTCAAAGAGGGTGTTAGAACTGTAAAATTTTGAAATTTTCACAGTCAAATGCATTGATGAATTTCCAAAATGAGCCCTCATCATATGCATAAAACCCCTTCCTCATGTTGCCTTGCTTATATTCTGTCATATGATCCATTTGAATCCATCTAGTTTGTGATATTTTATCATATTTTCCATTTCGGCATGACAGAGTGAATGTCTCCCTGACCTATGTATTTTTCACTAATACCTGCTATAGGTGTATCGACAAGACTTATTTACTGTTACAACGACTGGCATTCATCTGTTGCAGGCTATTGGCAGGACATATCTTCTATTTTGGCGACAAAAAGGACACATATCAACAAAGGATGGAGGCATCGATATAGCGTCACAACAATTTCCACATGTTATACCGACTGCACGCAAGTTTTCATTTCAGCCAAATTGATGGGTATCGGCGTAAAGTCATACCGAATACATTGTGTCTCACCGACCGACGCATGTGGAAGTATATCGGCCAAGTTAAAGATATTTGGGATGCGGTCATAGCGAATTATTTTTTCTTGCCGACCGGCATATAGAAAAAATATATTGGCATAGGTTGAGGCATCGATGTAATGTCACGACGAATCAAATATGTCATACCGACTAGTAAATAGAGGGGTTATTTTGGCCAGACTGATTGTATCGGCATGAAGTCATAATGAAATCATTTTGTCTCACTGATTGGCTTGCAAGAAAACATCTAGGTAAGACTTATGTGCATCGGGGAAGGTCTTGGCGACTGGCTCTTGTCTTGTCAAACCAAATACAAGGGGATTCAAAAAGCTATCAAGGAGAAGCTATGGAGTCTTGCTGATTCAAGAGTTAAGCTGATAAAAGGATGCATCGGCAGGAGAGGTGGTCTTGGTGATTGATCATTGTCTTACCGATTGACGATGAGGAATGTACATCAGTGAGACTAAAGTATATCAAAGTAGTGTCTTGCCAAAGGCAACTAGTCTTGCCAATAGGGTGTGAAGCGGGTCATCAGCAACAGGTGGACTCAGTTGGTAAGAAAACCAAAATGTCTTGGTGAGGTGCTTGGTCTCGCCGATGGAGCATAGGGGGACTTTGTCGGCAGGAGTTTACTGTTGTCTCGGTGACTCGGGAGATAAAGGAACTTTCGGTGGAACAAGGTGGATTCTTTATAAGGTCTTCTCGACACCATTAAGTTACAGCGACAGTGAGTTAGAGCAGGGTGCATTTCGGTGAGAGGCTCCTTGGGTCTCGGCGAATGGAAGGCACATGAAATACATATCAGAAAAACATAATGAAATCTCTGTGATATCTCACCGACCCAGATGAGCTACAATGAATGTGAAGATGAAAAAGAAAGGGAATAACAGAATACTACATGTCTTCACTGTGACAAACAGAATGCTATGGCGATGCTCAGGATGGATGGTAACTCTCAGTGTAACATGGAGTACTCTATATGATATCTCCCTAAGAGTGTTGGGTCACAGCGACTGGGAAAACACTAGGGTTTTTGATGAAACATAATTTAGTCTACATGAGCTCTCCCCAACATCACAAGGTCTAGGTGAAATAGAAGACTAAAGGGATGATCAGTGATATAGTTGCCTTCAGCATAACTTTAGAGATGTTTTGGCGATTGCCTCAGCGGATGATTAACAAAGACTTGAATGCTATGGGCTGACATGTGAGAAAATCCCAAATACAAACATTTTCTTGCCGATATTGGAATATGAAACAATGTGCTTGTTCGGATACTGATATATAAATAATCATTCTCAAATGAGAAGAGGGATTAGAGGAGTTAGTAGAATATAGTAGGGTAGAATAGATACAGTTCAGAGGAACACAATATTCTAGAGATCTGAGACTCTGGTGTATGTTTTGAAATCATGGAGATATCAATGAGAATTATCTGATTTGTTGATGTATTTCTGGTGTCAATTGTTTTGTTATGCCTATTGAAAGAGTTATTTAAGTTGTCTCTAAGATTGATATTTTTTGGTTATTTAAATTTACATAACAAGTTTATGTTAGGTTTATCAGTACACATTTGTTGTATCTGTGTGATTGGTTGATAGGTTCTTTCAAGGAAGGATTAAATCCTTTTAATTAATCACAGTAATCAGGGAATTCATTTAGATCAGTAAGAACTTAATAATCAAAGTTATGCATGTTTATACCAGTTATAAATAAAAATATGCCAAACAATTTGAATATCCTCCAGAAAGAAGTCACTCATTTAAGGTTTCATTTGACTTTGTATCCCATATAAGGCACTGGTCTCACCATTTATATCTTTTAGTCTCATTCATATTTTTACAACTGTTAACTAAGCATATTAGGATTTAGTCTTCATTTTAGTATACAATTTATACCAAGTTTGATCCATTTTGTCCACTTCCATATGCCACTGTGGATAAATTGTTGTAGGAGAGAAGATCATAGGTTAAGTCCGCTTCATCCATTATAGGTACACCCGCCTAGGTCTAACAGCACCTGAAGAGTAGAAGGTTTAATTATTTCAAACCTTGTTATGTTACCCTAAAATGTACCAAGAGATTGGCAACCTCTTGAGGTATCCTTGCTTGCGTTTTGAGAGCTAACAGAGGGGAAAAATGTATACACCTAAAAATGGTCATCATATTCAATTAATTAAATACAACCTATTTGATTAATACTTCAACTACATATAAATAAGGTCTTACTTTATTTATATTGTTCACTTTCCTTTTAATTCTCCAAAATCACATTCTTTTAAATAATTAAATAAACAAAATAACCTAAATGTGTTTATTTAATTAACCTTCCTTAATCCTAATTAAGAATTAGAGAACATTTCTACAACTTTTTTTGTGCCACCTCATATAGGTCACATGAAAATAAATAAGACTAATTATTAATTAGAATTATCCTCACACACTTCCACCAATGAGAAAAAGAACATGGAATTCCCCCACAGTTCCAACAAATTTGGAGCACACGGGTCTTTGTTTCACACACTTGGGAATCCCATACATTTGGCATATTTCCAATTGGTCAAAGGATTCTCTCCACACACATGGCATGTTTTCCTTGGTCAAGGGGACAACATCCCGATTCCTTTCATCTCCACCATCTATTATTTATCCTTCAAATATAGACCATTGATAGGTGTCACCTCACAAAATCCTTGAGAAACCCTATAAATACACCCTCTTTCCTTAGCATTTATCATCCACAATTTGAGTAAAGTTACTATGTAGGTTTATCTTAGGAGCTTGGAGCTTTCATGGAGTCTTATACTTAGTTATCATATCATGTGTTACTTTGTATTCTCATCTTAGATTAATTAATTGCTTCATAGTTACATTTTATCATCCCCATTGCATCATAGTTACATTTTAGGTTAGTTTGTTTTATGTTTGCATTTGATCGTATGCATAATCATGGATAGTTCATTTTAGTTTCATATAATCTCACTCATCGCCACTTGTTCATTTATCATCAATATCATCCTTCATTTATCACTGTATCCATTATCCTTTCCATTGCTTTGTTTCATTTAGAAGCATAGCACTAATTATTCTAGCACACATTTTCACATAGAAATCATCTTAGCTTGCATATTAAGCATCAAATCTCATTTTCTAAGTAGTCATGTTAACAACCTTTGTGCCCATAGAAATATGAGGGCCAAACAGTTTAATAAATCCCTAGAAATAGAGAACAATGACACGTATTTGAAAGATTTGATTGTATTATGAATAGAGTAGTTTTACTTGATTCAAACTTTTGAATGTAAACCGTCTCATTAAGGTTTGTGTTGACATTAGAATCCTATCCACATTCGACACATGCACAGTTACTACTGAACTCTCATTGAAGATAGCGGAAAGACTTTGTGCTTTGTGTGTCTTCCAATTACTTATCACATAGTTATACCCTTACTTTTTTATTACTCTTATGTTTAATCAAGAATATTGGGGTTTACTTCTTAGGTTAATATTAGAAGTGTAGAAGCATTGTTGAATATTATCATGAAATATTGTAAAAATATTTTTTGAAAGAAGAGAAAATGATGAATGTAACACCCCCCACATGGTTAAAGCTAGTGTAAATACCTTTAGCTTAGCATAGTTTACTTTTTTTAATAAATAGTAAGAAGGGAGCCTCCCCTTTCTGGGAGGAGAGATTTATCTCATCATAACTGTGGCTAAAATCATTATTTTGTAACTATAAAGGGATTATAAAATATTCACCGAATAGTTTTTTGGCAACTTCGTTGGGGATACGAGCATGCAACCATATCCTCATGCTTTTGGTTGAAGTAAATAAGTATTGCAGTGTCTTATTGTAAGTTTGTGAATATCTTTATTATTGATTTTCAGATTTTTTCAAGGGCTACATTCTATCATACAGAAGATATACTCACATTCAAAGGGTGCAAGGTCAAGTTAATCCATTTTTTGAGTTCTTGCAATGCCATAATATTATTTCTTCTCCTCCATAGAAAAGGTCACCATCACAGCGTATAGGAAGTTATCCACCTCAAAGAATTAGATCAACGCTTCCAAATGAATCTTATAATTTTCTAAGAGCTTTATCTATCACACTAGTTAAAGTGATTGTTGTTCAAGGCGCTATGGCAGCTCAATCACCTATTGGTGCTTGGGTTAATGCTTTTGGCCCTTTAAATTTGGTAGCCCCTTTGCATGAACTTCCTTGCGTTTCATACAAGAACATCCCCAAATTATGTGGTGATGGTAAGTAGCATCCTAATGAACATATTGCTACTTTCTATATTGTATGTGGCATTCTTGGTGTTGAACACAAGGATTTTTTCGTAAGGTTATTCATTGAGACCTTATACTTGGAGTAGTAGCAGAATGGTTTTATACTCTTGCTCCTAGTTTCATTACAAATTGGGCTACTCTCCATACTAAATTTTAAGAACATTTCAAGGCTTCAAAAGATGCACATGCCTTGTTGGCACAACTTAAAACTATGAGAAAAGAAGCACATGAACCAATATGTGAGTCTGAGGCCAAATTCAATAAGTTGGTAACAAGGATTCCTAGTGAGGCTAAGCCAACAACTCATAATCTCAAATGTTTCTTCATTAACACACAACTACTAGAGGTAAGTTTCTTGTTGCAGATGACAATTCTAGCTAATCATGAAGTAGCATAGTAGTTGGCTACCAGCTTCAAATATGATTTTATTCTTTCTAGTAAAGAAAAGAAACAAATAGAAGTAAAGGCCAAGCATATTCATCTTCATCTACCAACACAAGCACTAATCCTATTGTGTAGAAACTAGAAAATGAATCGCTAGCATTAAAGAAATAGGTTTCTCAAGGTCCATCTAATCCTCTATACAAGGATGTTCCAAGGAGAACCTTTTCAAATTCTTCCAACTATTCTGGTAATAAAAACTAGAACAAACTTCTTGCATCACAAGGAATACTTGCTCTTGAATCTCCTCCCACCAATGTAGTCATGGGTTATTATGAAGCAGATCAAGATGATTATGCACGACCAAAATATCCTACTGAGGAAAATGATAATCAATTCCATGAGGAGGAAGCAATATGGCTAGCAACTCAAACATTGGCTATTTACATGTTGAAAATGAATTTTATGAAGAGAATCTTGTGACTGATGCTTATGTTGTGTTCACACGTTTACAAAAAAATCAACTTGATCAACCTCAGGCTGATGCAATGAAAATAAAGGATAGTTCATGACCACCAATGACTATTGCTAAAAGAGGAACTCATTTTCCAACACAACCCAAAGATACAACATCCAATATGCAAGTAAGTACCACTCATCCTCTAGTTTCCTCAACACCAAAGGCAAATACTTAGGTTCCAAAGACTAGAGCTCCTATTGTTAAACCTACCAATGAAATTACCTCATCCTCCTTGATTGGTTTATTTCAAGCCTTTGACATAATTGATCATGCAAAGAGGACAAAGATACATATTTTTGAAGCTGAATATCTAAAGGCCAATCCTAACAGTTTAATAGACTTGTTGAGTTTATTAAAGATAAGGGAACTTACCCTAGTAGAGATTCATCTTCATATATCCTTGTCGTTCCAAAATCAAAGCCTCCTCAGAGTAACTTAGTTTCCATTCCTTCATCTATTCCTAGAATAATAGATCCATTCTACATCTCTTTTCTTGTTAATGTTTTTAAGTTAAGTAACTGTGTAATAGATTTTGGTGCATCTAATAATGTCATTCCCACCAACGTAGCTACTACATTGGGATTGAATCTTACGAATACTTTTGTACATTTCTTCTCTATGGATAATAAACAAGTACCTTTGATCGAGCAAATCAAGGATGCACAATTTTCATTTGCAACATACCCAGAGAAGAAGATCAAGATGACTACCTTGGTGCCTGATGTTCTAGTGTCATATGAAATTTTAATAGGATGTAACTTCTACAAGGATGTAGGAGGTGAATTTAATATTGATATTTATGAAGCCTGAATACCTATCAAGGGTGTTATTCAAAATTTTCTTCTTGAAAGGGAATCAAGAAAATTTGTGACCAAATCAGATGATCCGAGAGCTATAATTTTGTTTGAGTCCTCGGGTATGGGAACTTATTATTTACAAATAGATGAAGATGTTGAATCTTCAAGTATAAACAAAAGCAATGAGTCAAAAATTGATAGCTCATCCATTGTAGAGAAAGAAGCATCTTCCTCAAAAGAATTTTCTTTGAATGATATGTCATTAATAAATGATGAAACTGCATCTAATGAAGAAGTTTCAAATTTTGAGACTGCTAGTCTTAGTGATCCAAATTACATTTGGACAATTGAATTTGACGGTAGTTTCTCATCTATAGGTTCAAGAGCGATATTTTTTTTTATTTCTTCACAAGGAAAATTCTTTCCTTTTTTCTTTTAAACTTTAGTTTGACAACACTAATAATACTACAAAGTATGAAGCATTGTTGTTAGGAATGGAAGTTGCATGAAGGAAAGGGATAAGAAATTTACATGCTTAAGGTGATGTCGATTTAGTCATTTTTCAAGTGAGAAACTTGTATCATACTAAGAATGAATGACTAAGGCATTACTGTAACTTGGTTTGGGACAATATAGAAGAGTTTGAAGCATTCAAATTTTTTGTTGTTCCAAGAGAGTATAATGACAGATCTGATCTGTTGGCAGTATCAGCTACACTCCTTGTTCCACACAAATATTTCGATTGTTCTACTTACACCATTGAGGAGATAGTTTTTCATCTGAGTGTTCCAAACAATTTAGACAATTGGTAAATTTTTAATGATGATAACCGGATCATGGCCTTTCTAAGAAGGAATTTTTTTTGATGAATTATACTTTGAAGGTATGATTCTCCTCCTTGAGAATCTATTTTTGAAATTGATCCTACCACTAGTGGAGAGGTCTATAGCTCAAAGGGAATAATATTCCCAAGGGGTTGGTATCCTTAGAAATAATTTTTAACAAAACATAATCATTTTTTCAAAAAGCAACAATAGTCTAGTTTTAAATCATCTAATGAGGTTGAGAAAATCAACTTGGGAACCGAAGTAGATCCTAAAATGGTGAATATTGGAAAGTGTTGTACTCCTGAAGAGAAGGATCAATTTGTTGAATTTTTATGGCAATACATTGGCGTTCTTACATACTCATATAAATTTTTGAAGTTTTTTCGCCCAAAGGAAGTACAACACAAAATTTCACTGAAGGTAGGATCTTTGCCTCATAAACAAAAGCAGAGGCAATATAATCCTAAGATTTTTGGAACCATTCTTTCAAAGATCAAAAAAATGTTGAATGCAAGGATCATATTTCCTATCCACCATTCAATGTGGATAGCTAATATTGTTCTAGTTCATAAGAATAATGGGGAAATTCACATATATATGGATTTTAGAAATTTGAATCAGTTATCATTGAAAGACAATTACCCTTTGCCAATAATTGATTAGGTCTTGCAAACGGTAATTGGATTCAAGATGCTATCCATGTTGGATGGTTTTTGGGGTACAATTAGGTGGAGGTTAGAAAACATGATCAACATAAGAGAACCTTCACCATGCCATGGGGTACATTTTCCTACCACAGAATGTTGTTTGGTCTTATCAATGTTGGTGCTACGTTTCAACAAGGAATGGGCTTGGCTTTCCATGATGTCATCATGGGTAAGTTAATCGTTGTTTATCTTGATGATCTAACAATATTTTCCAAAATTCATCAAGAGCATTTTAATAATTTGAGACAAGTCTTAGAGAGGCGCCAACAACATGGAATTTCTTTGAATCCCAAGAAGTCAATTTTTGGGGTTACATAAGGAAAACTTCTTGGTGACATTGTGTCCAAGGAGGGCGTCAAAATTGATCGTGAATGGGTCAAAGCAATTCAAGCTCTTACTTTTCTTGTGAGTAAGAAAGAAGTTCATTCTTTCTTTAGAAAGGTGAATTTCTTGTGAAGGTTTGTCCCTAACTTTGCAAAAAAGACATGTCATATCATGAATATGATGAAGGGAAATAATACTTCTCATTGGTCTGCAGAAGGTAAAGTTGTGTTCAATGATGTTAAATAAGTTATTGTGCATGCACTAGTGTTAATCTACCTAGATTACTCTAAAGATTTCATTATGTACAATTATCCTTCCAAGCATACACTCTTAGCCATTTTGGTGCAGTAGAATAGTGATGGGTTTGAGTCCCTTATTGTGTTCATGAGTTTTCCATTGAAGTCTCATGAGTTTAACTACTCCCAAATGGAAAAATATGCATTTTTTGTGGTTAAGGTAGTGAAGCATTTTTGTTTTTACATACTTAATAGTAATGTCATTGCACTAGTTCCTCATTCTACTGCCAAGTCCATCTTGACACAACAAGAGTTTGGTACAAAATGGGGCAATTGGATTGCCAAAATTCAAGAGTATGACATGGACATAAAGCCCACAAAGTTGGTGTGTGGGAAAGGTTTGTGCCAGCTCATTGTTGATAACACTCCTGATCAAGTTTATGATTGCGAAGAGGTAAGCTCTAAAGATATTCTAACTGTTATATTCGTTAGTACAACTGATGAATGGTATTCTAATATTGCTTACTTTCTAATGTATGGAGAATTTTTGGAGAATATGATGGAGAAGAGGATAGTCAAGCTTAAGGCAACAAATTTTGTCTTATGGGATAGTGGTTTGTACAAAAGGAGCTAGATGGTACTTTTCTATGTTGTGTTGACAAGGCACAACAAAGCAAGTTGTTGGAATATTTCCACAACTTGGCATGTGCCGGAAATTTTTCTACACCTATTATAGCTCACAAAATTTTATGAGCTAAGTATCATTGGCCTACCTTGTTTCAAGATGTGTATAAGTGGGTGCACAAACGTGAACTATGTCAGTGGTTTGAATAGGAAAGCCTAAGTTGGTTCGTCTTCCACTCAAGCCAGTTGTCATTGAAGCTTTCCCTTCCAACAATGGGGCATTGACTTCATTGGCACTATAAATCCACCTTCGAGTGTGGGACATGTTTATGTTCTCACCAGCCACTGATTACTTCACCAAGTGGGTAGAGGTTGTCCCAATGAAACATGCCACTTTGAAGGTAGTATGGAGATTCTTGAAATAGTATGTCATTTCTAGGTTTGGTGTGCTAAACATTAAAATTGTAGCAGACAATGCTATTAAATTCTTGTCAAGTGAGATTACAAAGTTTTATTTTGAGCATGGAATCACATTGTCACATTCATCATATTATTACTCAAAATGTAATGGTTAAGCAGAATATAGCAACAAGAACCTAGTCACTATCATCCACAAGTTAGTTGACAAGAACCATAAATCATGGCGCAATATGTCATATGATGCTTTGCGGGCTGATAGAATTACCCCCAAATGAGCAATAGGCATGCCACCATTCCCACTCTAGTATGGGTTCAATGCCCACCCTCAAATTGGATAAGGCCATTGAAGATGATACATTTCATAGTTTTTTTTACAAGCCTATTATCTATCTCTACAAATTGGAAGAGAAGCATATTCAAGTGATGAACTGTATTGCAAAAAACCAAGATCAAGTAAAGAATCTTTTCAACAAGAAGGAAAAGTCACAAGATTTCCAAGTCAGAGATATAGTTATCTTGTGGGATAAGGGAAGAGAGCTAAAAGGCATGCATAGGAAACTTGACTCATTATGGAGAGGATCGTTCAAGATTCGCCAACTCTGTGGTGAAAACAATTTCTTGCTTGCATATCAAGACAACACTTCATTTTCATTTCCACATAGCAGACAACATATGAAGCTATTTACTCAATGAGGTGATAGATTTGTTTTGTAAATAATTGTATAGTCTTTGTCTTTTTATTTTTGAGTCTTTGTTTTTGTCGCCTAACTCTACTAGTAGAATTTGGCAAATAAATGACTATGTGACTAAAAATTTTAGTCACAACAACTAAAGATGACTAGATTTTACTCATATTTTGCAACACAACTATAAATGACTAATTTGATCGTCGAGTAAAAAACACAACTAAATAATTAGTCACACAAATAAAAATTAGACAATATGATATTAAAGTGGATAATTAAAAAAAATATTTCAAATTGAGAGAGTGGGTGGTATTATAATATAATATAATAATATATTATAATATAATATGATATATTATAATATAATATTATATTATTATTATATAATATAATATTATTAATATTATAATATTATACTTATATTATAATGCATTTAATATTATATAATATATATTATATAATATTATAATATATTTAATAATATTTATTGTGCAAAATTGGGAGATTTATGTATTGTAGTTTATTTACTTTCAATTCCATTTTGAAATCTTTTTTAGCAGGAAAATAAGGGTGGCAAATCTTGGTGGTAATTTTCATTTTAAACAGACTCTAGAACCCTCGTCAAAACCTTATTTTCAAGCTACAACTCGCCAAACTAGAGAAGTGAAAGGTCAATACTAGTGAGGAAGAGTTTGGAGGAGCCAAAACCAATACCAGGAGAGAAAGCATCAATGCTATTGCACTAGGTTGGGTCTCATGTGAATCTGATCCAGTGTAAATTCAAATTTGAGGGGTTTTTTCTCTAGATCATTTGATCAGTTTGCCTCTTTCATGCTATTCTAGTATAAAACAACTTCTTTTCTATTTAAGAAGGTCCTAAAAGGATATGTTCAATGGGATTTTTGAAGTCTTGGCTCTTTTTCCTTTTTTTTCTAGTTTCTCAAGGTCTAAGGTTGTGTGATTTCATCAGGAGTTTTTTGGTGGGATTACATTGTGTGATCTTGGTCGTATTTTCATTTTAATAAACATAATCTAAAACCCTCGTTGAAACATTTTTTTTTAGGTTGTAGCTCACCAAATTGGAGAGGTAAAAGGTGAATACTAGCAAGGACGAGTTTGGAGGATCCAAAACCAATAGCGGCGGGGAGAGAAGCAAAAAATGACAAAAAAAAAAGGTAAAAGGATGATATAATGGAAAAACCTAAATGTGCTCATTATTAGATCTTGGTCGTATTTTCATTTTAATAAACATACTCTAAAACCCTCGTCTATGGTTTAGTTCTATTGTGGAAACATTTAATTTCTTACCCCATTTTGTCTCTGTAAATCTTTTGCAGACTTGTGTTGATTCCTTCACTAAGAGGAGTAGGGGTTTAGCACTACAAGCCTAGGATTACTTAGATATATTGATATGTCATGTGATTGATTTGAAAATAGAATGCTACCCACAACTTCATTCGACATCCAGGAGAGCTTTCCAAGATTTAATGGATAGGAAAAAAGATGAATGTGTTTGCTATGTGGAGGATACCATGGAGATGCACAAGACAATTGTATATACAAAGAATCCCATTTACATAGAATACTTGTAGAGAATGTGAGAATTCAAGAAAAGATTCATGGAAGCCATACAAAAAAATCAAAGGGTTGTTAAAATTGAAGGCATGGGGGAAGTTGACCTACATAAATTTCCCAAAACAAGCGATCAGCTAGAGGCAACATTCAAAATGAAGATGAGCCTCATGGCCTACTAGAGTGTTGTGAGGATACTATAATGTACAAAAACATACTCTAAAACCCTTGTCTATGGTTTAGTTCTATGGTGATGGATGCTATAATGTAAAAACTTAAATGTGCTCATTATTGGAGGTTGAGTTCTATTGTGTGTAGTTTATGGTTTTTAGTTGTTGCCTTGTTTTCCAGTCTTGTTCTCTATGCTCTGTTATGCTCTATACAATAGAGTATAGGTAGATTTTTTGGATCTTTGTTTATGTAGTTGTATGCTATTTGTAATTCCTTTGGTTATGCAACTATTTTCTGATTGTATATTCTTTTTTTCATGTTAATCCAATACAAAAAAAACATTTGAATATCTATGATACTTGAAGTTTAGATGCATGAATTTGTGAGGATTAAATACGTTAGATTTGATTTGTAACTTGAATCACTGACTCACCCAAATAAATGACTAAACCATGACTAAATCAATGACTACCATGACTAAAATAAATGACAACCATGACCAAATAAATGACTACAATGACTATATATATGACTACCATGACTAAAATAAATTACTGCAATGACCAAATAAATGAACACAATGATTAAATATATGACTACCATGACTAAAATAAATGACTACAATGACTAAATAAATGACTACCATGACTAAATAAATGTCTACTATGAATAAGTAAATGACTACCATGACTAAATAAATGACTACCATGACTAAATAAATGACCGGTTAATAACAATCAATAACTAAATTAACGACTAAATATACTAGGTACCAAATTGATCAATCAAAAAAACCAATAAATGACTAAAAATGGTTTAGTCATGATTTTGGTCATGTTATAAATGACTGGCAATAAACTGCTAATGGTCACATGACCAATTTTTAGTAGTTTTTTTAGTCATTTATTGTTTTTTTCTACTATTGCTCTATGCTCAATGGATGGATGAAGGCAATTAGAGATTGGAATTCTTCTCCTTTCGATCATTTCAAAGAATGACTAAAGGAAGCTCCCTAGCTAGAGCTAGTTGTTATCCTCAAATTCAACATGCTTCATTCATGGGATAACCCCTATGAAACTTGTCCATTTTGTAGTGCCACATACTCTAAGCATGTAAAACAAGGTAAATCCCAATTTTCCCTCGTGTGTGGTCCTCAGTCTCAAAACATCCTTCTGAGTGTTTACCTCCATTGATTCAAGTTGCATAGTTGGGGTTTTTCCTAGACACTGCAAGTCAAAGTGCAACTTAAAACTTGCATATTCAAACAATTTTTCTGACCTTGCAAGTCATTTATTTAACTCCAATTTGCATCAGTGTCAAAAAACCCTACTCTTGATTAAAAATTTTAACTTTTTTTTCTTCCTCATTTCATTTTTCATCCATCTTTCTTCACCTTCTGTGAGTTCCTTTTGAGTCTGCTAGTTCATGTGTGCTCAGATCATTCCAGAGGTTGGTCAATTTCAACTAAGGTTTTCATTGATTTTTTCCTCATTTCTTTTCAAGTATGTTTTAACTTTTCACCTCTATTCATATTGATATCATTTATTAAATGTTTATGGTTTTCATTTTAAATTACATATCATTTTTTTTAAAATGATTTTTATTTATGTTTAGATTTAATTCTTCTATGTATTGATTTACTTTGCATATTGGTTTGTAACCCTATTGCAACTTTTGTTCTTTTCCTGCAAGTTAGTTCGTCTCTTTTGGGGTTTATGTTTTTGAGTGCCCTCTTGTTTTAAAACATACCATGTGTATTTGTTTTTTTTGGCACCATTCTTTTTGCATATAGAGCAGATGATTATACTCGTGTTTCCACGTCACATCATAACCCACTGATTTCAAGAGTTTCTCTTGGTGTAAATATAGTGTAAACTTATCATTTCAAGTTTAAATCAATATTTTCACTTGACTAAACAAACTTTGATCTTTGTTTTTCATGTTGAATCAATAAAGATTACCAAAAAAACCAAAAAATGATTGCCAAATTTTAAATGTATGTTGTATTGGAATTTTTTTTTGAACACATATACATGAGTTTCACCCATACTATTGAGTTGAGGTTTTTCCTCAACCTCACAAAAAGAAAAGCTCAAGTTAATATTATTTGCAAGCACAGTATAAAAATCCACAATTGCAAGTGAACATTCTTTTACTCTTGTAGGGTCAGGCTTTTTCCCCGACCTTACAATAACTTAATGAGCCTTTTGTAATCACACTCATTTCCAGAGTACATACAAAGTGAAGTTTACCTTTGATGTTGTATGTTCGAGGAATTTCCCCGACCCTACAAACAATTCAATGACATTTGTATTATCGGCTTGATATTTTTTGAACATACAAAACATTTTAGAAATTTCCAAGTAACTTGTATAATCGGCGATTTTTTCCAAATATACAAGTAAATAAACACTACCAGCTTGTATAGTCAGGGAAAAACCCGGAATCTACATCAAGAATTTTATACCCCATTTGTAGGGTTGGGGTTTTTCCCTGACTCTACAACAAATATGAAGGTTCACTTGTATAATTGCTAAAGTTTAACGATTTAGCAAAGAACTAAAACAATCTTCCCAAAAATTGCAAGATCGGTAATTTTTGCTAACTTTGCAACAAAGCAAAGTTCTTCCCACTTGCAATGTTGTTAATTTTTAATGACTTTGCAACTTTTTGCAAAGGATATTCCCACTTGCAATCTTGCCAATTTTCAGCACATATGAACATTTTCACTAAACTTTCTCTAACACTGGATTTTCTTTTCTTTTCCAACTTGACCCATTGCGCTCCATTTTCCACACCCATCATGTGATGAAATACCAATTTTCATGCAATCACTCTATTTTCACCCTCGCTACGATTTGCAAGTATGCAATATTTCCTAACATCTACAAAATGCTAATCTTGTTATGTAGTTTCCTATGCATGTTTTCCGAGATTGTCTTGCACCTACATTCTTGCGAATTCATTCTTTTGATAATGTCAAATCCATCTCCAAGCAAGGGGAAAGCCATGAAATATAAATATCAAGGAGTCTTTCCATCTATTGTAGTTTCATCCAATGTTGATGATATCAATGATACAAAAATTGGGCATGTCGATATGTCTGAGTTTATTGAGAAAAATAAGAAACAACCCTTGGACAATGGAACGAGATCAATTATTTAGAGTAACATACATCTTTTGGCCTCATTTCTAGTAGCTACTCAGAATCCTAAGCTTATACTTTAGGTGGCTTCTCATTAAAAAAAAGATGATAGGAAAGTCCAAGATTCAAATGGCAATGTGATGATGGAATTTGATGATGAATTACTCAACAATGAATTCTTGTGACCAAGTGTTGAAAGATATGTAGAGATTTCCTAAGAATTCACACAGAAAAAGTATGATAAAGATATTGTTTCTTCCAAAAGGATGATCAACAATAAATGGTTAAAGGCCCCTAGACCAAGTGTCACAAGGTGGCCTAAGAATCCTCTTCGTAGTGATTTCATAGAAGAGGTAAATGAACTCATTACTCTTCTTAGTAGGGTACATGGTTTACCTGATTCATCAACATTTGAAGACTAGATGTACTTGTACATCAATATTATTTTGAAAGGGAAACGACATATCTTCTAGGGTGAAGATATTAGCAATTCTCTCTGGGAACAACTAAGCCAAGTGCTTACAACACACAAGTTCTATATGACTTCATATTTGGTCTATGGTACGACATCAATGAGGAATTTTCTAGATCTAATCACCGAGGAAGAAAAAAAGGTAACACAAGTCTACAACCATTTCCCACAAATTACCCTCAAAGGAAGTATTGATCATTTTAGAAGGGTAAGCAATGCTTTCTTTTCTCCACTCATGTATTGTGCTTTTGATCCAGAATTATAAAATAAAAGAGTATTTGATGAAGCTTGGAAGCTCATCAATAAATACAATTATCTTTATCTTCAATTTCCAACTTTTACTTATCTAAGAGTTGGATGTTTTGCTAGTTATCCATATATGCTTTCTTGATATCCTAGCGATAATATTATTGTGATGGAATTATGCAAGAAAATCAATGTAGTGCATAGTAAACAAATGGAATCCCATAAACCTATATTCAAATTCCCATTAACAATCAACAAATACTCTATTCAAACTTCACATAAGGCTAAGGTTGTGCAATCAAAAATACAGTAGGTAACAATAAAATTGTTCAAAGAAAGAATTGATTTTGATTATAGAGGTATGAGGGACCCAATCAAAATGACTTATTCTTATGTACATAAAATTGAGGATATATGGGCTGACATCAAAACAAAGAAGGAAATCAAGGAAATGAACTATTACAAATTAACTCTAGACCAAATTAACGAATTGGATCTAGCTAATATTCCTAAAGACGTGGAGGATGATGATAACATTTTGGATCCTAACTATGAAAGAAAGAATATTGCAAGCTCATCTTTTTCTCTCTTTCAATTGTTCTAAAAATGCGTAATCTTGATACAAGCTAAGAGATTTGAACCCATTCTAGCTAACACTGATGTTTGGTTAGAAAAAGAGAAATACAATTGAAATATTTTCTCACTAGATCAGAAGATGAGACACAAGGTCAAATAGGTAAGAAGTCTTAATTGAGGACCAATAATAAAAATTATGTTCCAAGCTCCAATAGACCTTCAAATCCCATGATCAATTTTTTGGTCAAGGGTGGTGAGAAGAAGAGTGTGAAATCTACATAAGGGCCATTTACTAAAGCACAAGAGGAGCCTCTTCAAAAAGAGGGGAAAGTTGACGAACAAAGATATGAGGAACCATAATTATCTCTTCATGAGAACATCTCCGAGGATCGTCCTATTTCCTCTAATTAATTTCTACTATTGTATCTAATCCCACTCCTCCTCCTATAACCTCACTTATATCTAGTATTCCTATTAATTTTCCTCCTTCAATTACTAGTGTTGTTGCTCTTTTGATGTTCATTTATTCTATGCATTCATCCCCTATCTCAGGGTCACCATTTGGAAGTACAAAACAAGGGTTAGATAATGTGTCCAGTTCCCCTATGTCATTATCAATATTTTCTTCACCATCTTTTGATCTTACATCACATTCATATTCAGAGTAGTTCATGAATAAATCTGTTCAAGTGTCTAGTGCTGAAATTTCAAATGTTGTTGACTAACACTCCTCCCATTGTGGCTACCACTTTTGTGAGTGCAACAACTATATCACATACAATGACTGCACATCCTGAAGAGAGCTCACCTCTCCTACCTTGGTTGTCATAAAAAAAACCAAAGAGGAGAAAAGAAGTCATCTCTCTATATGAGTTTGACTTTGCACAAATTACATCTACCAAAACAAGAACCAAGAAGAAAGCAAAGACTCTTTCCAAGATGTTGTTTGATAAAGAGTGTAATAAGTATGTAGAGGAAGCTCAACCTCACCCTAAAAAATCTTATCAAGAAGTAAATATCAAGTACTAATCTATCACAAGGGTGGAATTGGGAAAGGTAACTCATGAGAGTGCAAAGTTAGATGTTCAATCTGCTCTGGATTCTCTCATAGAAAATTTTTACAAGGAGAAGAAAATGAAGGATCACTATAAGGTGAAGATAGAACAACTTACATTTGTGCTAAAAAATATTACCCAATCTTCTGAATTTGTTGAGCCCGGGGCAGTTGCAGTTGGTGTTGAAAATCCTATCATTTAGAAGGTAGAAAAGGTGCACACTAGGGATAGGGTGGTCAGTGAATTTCTCGATCAAATGATTGTCCTAGGAGAAAAACTTTTGAATTTGTCCATGAAAAATCTCGGGAAAATGGAAGACATAATGGAAAGATTGGATGACATTGTTAATACTCTTTCTCAAGAGAAAGAATATGTGGAAAATAAAAGGAGAGAATGGATGAAAATGAAAAAGCTAAAAGTAGACACTCTAGTCAAAGTTGGGATCATTCCCAACACAGATGTTTATTTAGAAGTGAAAGAGAATATGCTTCATAAAGAAACCATCATCGCTAATTTGCTTAATAATTTTCAAGCTTTTTGTGAGGTTGGTTAAGAAAATGAGATGCATGCAACTTATCCATAAGATTGAAGAACTTTCATGTAAGCTACAAGATGATGATCAAAAGTTTCTTTCACCAGACATAGTTCTCCAAGAGTTCACCAATATGATTCAAAGGGAGTTTGAACAAAGATTAGGCATTCTAATTTCCTCAGATGGAAAAAAATCTAGATATTTAGTTAAGTTTGGGTAACTTGAAAGTGTTCATGGGAAGGCATGAAAGAGCTATCACACTGTAAGAGAATCAGTCACAAGAGTTTGTGGAATCTTCAAGCATACTTTAGGACCAGATGATAATGAAGTGTGAGAAATCCTAAAGAAGAAAAATGATTTTCTCATGAAGGTGGGAAGGCTAAATCTATCTTGTATTAGTTTTTAGTATTTCCATGATTTTTGTAATTAGTCAAAGACAATTTACATGTCATTTTTCATTTTCAAAATTGTAAATGCATGAAACAACAATGAAGTCCTCCAATAATTTTGGACTCCAATGTTTAATAAGTCAAAGTAGCTATTTTTTTCCTAAATTAGCTCTTTTTGTCTCATTGAAAAATGTGAGAGAGATCTTTTTTAATTTTTACCTTTAATCTTATACAACGAAGTGTTTCCCAAATGAGACTCAACTTTGAGACTTTGTGTTCAAATTGCAAGATCAATTCCAATTAATAAAGGAAGTGAATTTTGATATCAAACTTTTTGTTGAATCAAATTTGCATGAGTGAGGACGTTCTTATGTCATTCTTGCTGATTTCTCTTGTGTTGATTGTATTAGTAGTGTTTCTTTACTCCAATTCAAGGACTTTCAAGATAAGTTATATGAACTTTGTGTTATATTGTTTACTTGAAATTGTGTATGTTGAAAGTGTTTCTTGGTGGAGAATTATCAAGAATTTAAGCTTGTAGTTATTCACTTTTTGGATTGGTGGTACTATTAGTTGAAAAAATTTGTGCTCCAACTGGTGATACAGTTATTTTAAAATATTTTTGGAGGATGATTTGAAGACTTTGTGCTTGGGATTATTCACTTGGTGTGTGAATATTTTTGTGAAGTGAATTGAAAATCTTTGTGCTTCAAATTATGTCATTGGTTGCTACATAACTCTTATTGAAGATAGAAAAAAGACTTTGTGCTTTGTGTATTTTGGTTACTTTATACTCGTACTCTTTGATTACTCTTATGTTTAATCAAGAGTATTAGGGATTACTGCATATAAGTTAATATTAGAAGTGTAGAAGAATTGTTGAATATTACTGTGAAACATTGGAAACATTTTTTTTTAAAGAAGAGAAAATGATGAATGTAGCATACCCCCCACATGGTTAAAACTAGTGTAAATACCTTTAGCTTAGCATAGTTTATTTTTTTCAATAAATAGTAAGAAGGGAGCCTCCCCTTTCTGAGAGGAGAGATTTATCTCATCATAACTGTGGTTGAAACTACTATTTCGTAATATTTAAAGGGATTACAAAATATTCACTCAATAGGTATGTACCCATTATCTCTACTTGGGTAGTCCTCCTGCTCTTGTTTTAAATATTTGCAAAAGTTTATTTTTCTCCCTATGCTCAAATATTTCAAGCTATTATGGACAACCTATGTGGACTCCTCATTTTCATGAAAGTGCAAATTTTAAATCTCCCTACCAACAATATCAAGCTAGAAGTACCACCAATTTTATTTCGCAGAGCCTAGCTATAGTTGGCTATCAATCCTATTCAGATGCTTATCTCCCACCCATCCCTAGTGAACCTTCTTGGAAACCTGTACATTCCTATCAGCAACCACACTTGAGGCTCTTTTCATTCCCAATTAGCCTACTTATCACCATATTTAACCACAAAACATGAACTTGGAACAGATAAGCATAAAATTTATGTTGTTAAACTACCAAGAATATTCAAGGTCTATTGAGAGGGAGCATGGATATCTTTCATAGTAGGAGGAGATTTCCCATCAAACTCATTTTCACTTGTAGAAGATGGAAGCTCACTAGAGATATGAGAAGAAAATGGAGGTCCAAAGAAGGAAACATGAGGAATGTCTTGCAAAGAAGATTACTACTAAGGAGGAAACAATGAAACTTTTTCTTGCTCAAGCACAAAGGCTAGAAGTTCAATCGGCCCCTTATGTTCCTATTTTTAGAAAGGAGCCTCTTACAACGTCGAACTAGCATATGAAGGAGGAGGTTTGTAAGTTCAAATTTCCAAGTTTCAAAAAAGATAATCCTCTTGAACCCTCCAATAAGCCTCCTAAATCATCAAACAAATATCCTATTATGGATATCCCAAATTTTAAGAGCCTTCATCCCTCACAAGATCATGTACCTGTGTAGGATCAGTCTATTGTTCTTGATGAGAAACCCCTTCCAGAATCCCAACAAGACTTCCAAATTATTTTTGATCGCTTTCCTCTACTTGATACTATTTCACTTTATAAAGGTGGACCTACAATTTGGTGGGATGGCTCGTAAAAAGAACAAAAGAGGGAGATATTCTAGACTAATGAGGAACAACTTGTTATTTTCAAGCTCTCACATGCTCCAAAAGATGAATATTTGGACTTGCTAAACAATAAAATTGAAGATGTTCAATTGTAATAGCAAAGAAATGAGAAAGTAGGGAAGGATGAGGAAGAAGAGGAATTCACGATCCCATTTGATGGGCCCCCTTGTTTCTAATGGAGCACTCATGAATGCAATTGGGTGCTCACTTCCTTCATCATCCTTTTGAGTCAATTTGTTGGCACATAAATGGTTTGAAGCGAAGGAATAGATGTAGAACGACTTTAGGTAGTCTAGGATGACTAGTAAAGATGCATTAGCAATTGATTTCTTGATTTCCTTGAAGGCTTGCTTGGCCTCCGATGTCCACTAAACTTTGGCATCCTATTTTAGTAAGGCATTGAGTGGCTTGGCTATCTCAGCAAAGCTAGTGATGAATTTTCTAACAAAGTTTATCTTCCCAAAGAAATATTTCAACTCTTTCTTACTAAATTTTTAGGATAGCTTTAATTTTCCTAGGGTCTATTTAGATTCCTCTCTCTTAAATCACATGGCCCAATAGCATAACCTCTATGACTCCAAAGATGCACTTCTTTGAATTCAAGGAAAATCCCAAATTCCCAACATTTCTAAAAAACCTTGCATAAATCAGAAACATGATCACCTCGCTTCTTCGAAAACACTGTGATATCATCCATGTAAATGATGATGCACTTTCCAATAATATCTTTAAAAGTGTTATCCATTTCACACTAGAAGGTGGCACTAGCGTTGATGAGCCCAAACAGAATCCTTCTGTATGCAAAGGTTCCCCACTTGGTGGTGAACGTTGTCTTATGCCTATCCTCATACTGCATCATTACTTGATTGTACCCAGAGTACCCATCCAAAAAGGACATCATTTGAGATCCACTGACGATTTGTAGCACCTCATCCAATGATGGCGATGGATAATTGTCTTTCTCTGAAGCTTTGTTCAGGTTGCAGAAATCCACACACAATTTGATTTCTCCATTATTTCTCCTGACTAGGACCAAATTGGCCACCCATGTGGAATGCCTAACTAGAAATATAATTCTAGCAAACAACAAATTTTGAACCTCCTTGTAGATGATCAGTTCCAATAAGGCATTGATGGGATGTTGTCATTGTTGAAATGGTCTTACATCCAACTTGAGTGGAATGGTGTGCGTGATGATCAAGGTGTCATATTTTTTCAAATCCACATAGCTCCAAGTGACCATGTCATGGTATTTTCATAAGGCATCAAGGATCCCTTTCTTTTCTTCTTGTGTGCACACTTTTCCAATGAACACATTCTTGAATTCTTTGGCCATTCTAAGATTATGAGTGTCACATTGATTTTTGATGGAATCCTTCTTCACTTTCTGATCTTGATCTCTGATCTGATCTAAGTCAAAAACTTGCTCAACCTAAACCATACCCCTGGGAATCATGTTGGTCTTAAGGTTGATAACCGCATCTATATCTATTTTAGCTTCTTCATGCTCAGCCTCATCAATTATTTGGTTTGCAAATACATCAGAGCTGGTGATGAAGTCTAAGATGTGTTTGTCATCATTGAATGCTTGAAAGTTGATAACATTGTTTTGCACAAATAGGGTGGAAGTAAGCTCAATGGTGAATTTCTTCAGGACAGACAAAGAAAGGGGTTGCAACGTGCTTGCTACCTAAGCTAAAGCATCAGTCATATGGTTTTGGGAATGAGGGATCAACTAAATATTAAATGCATCTAAGCTCTATAAAAGATCCCAAACCCTAAGTCTATATTTTTCTAGCCTTCAGTCATTGGAGGAATACAACTTCCTGACCTATTTTACCACTAACTCTAAGTCATCAAACACTTGCAACATTTTTACCTTCTTCCTTAAAGTCATCGAGAGTCCATGCACTAGTGCTTCATACTCCACTACATTATTCATACAATAAAATTGAAGCCTATGAGCAGAAAAGTAGGTCTTACTTGTGAGTCTGATGAGCTTGAACCCAGCGCTTGCTCCTTGTTTGGACTTAGATCCATCAAAGCGCAATGTACAAAACTTGGAGGATTCTTTAATTCCAGGGTTGATCATACATTCATCCTTCTTTGGCTTTGCACTTCTTGGGGAAGGGACAAACTCAACATCGATATAGTCAGGTAGTTTAATGTGGGGCTCCTTCATCAGTGAAACTTTTCCAATGATATGCTCAACTACTATTTGAAAAAGACATCATTAAAATTCTAAATGGGCAACATTGTGGACCCTGCATCAACTGGGAAATAGGAGCTCTTGGAAATTCATTCTCGCTCTTAGGCTAAGCTAATCTTGCACACATTTCTCGATAAATTCTTGGAACCCATCCAATAATCCCAAATTTTCATCTTCATTAGATTCCTCATCATCTAACTCAACTAGAATTTCTATGCTATGAGGTGTGTAAGTTAAATTAGTAGGGGGCTACAAAACACCAAGAGGATTTCCTCAGTCACCTCCTCTTCTTGAGAATCCAATTCATCTTGATAGGCTATGGTAGAGTAATTACCCAACTTTGTTTCAATGAACAACACCTCATTGGTGTTGTACTCTGTGATCATAAATTTCATGTGTGGTTCCCAATCTATACGGATTTGGTTTGTAGCCCTTTCCATGGTAGCCACATGTGGGAAAAGTTAGTTACAACATGCCCATTCAATTCTTTGGTGAAATCCTATCCTAGTATTATGTCGTATGTGTCAAGGATATCTGCCACTTGAATATCAATGACTTGCTACACCTTTGGGTTTGTAGCAATCTACATAGGAATCCTATTAATTTCCCCAACTATATTTGCCTTTATTTTATCTAGTTGAGTCAACTTCCATCTAGAAGGAGTGGGGACAATTCCCAGAACCTTGCATACAACAAGTGGCATTACATTGGTTGATGCTTTTGAATCTAGCAAACAATTGTGTAGGTTCTTCCCAAATATCTTGATGGTGGTGAGAAAGGGGGGCATTTCTAACTTCCCCTGGAAAAAACCCATGGGTGTGTCTACCTAAACTACTTGATTCTTATCTTTCTCATTCGTCTTGTCCTTGGCTGACACGTGGGTTTTTTCTTTAGCTGATTGCTTTCTTGTTTGTTGATTTGAAGGTACATTTGTTTTCCTACCTAAAATTTCTTGGATTATAGGCTCATTTGGTGGTTCTTCAAAAGAGAATTTCTTGAAAAGTATTTCTCATGTAGACTTAGAAGAGGTACTCATGTTAATCATTCTAAAGAAAGCATTCCTAACTACCAGGACTTTAAGTATTTTCAAGGAAAACAAGCTTACTTTAACCTTCTTAAATTCATTAGCTAGATATTCGCCCATTTGTTCAATTTCTTCCTCAAAAGATTTGCTTTGAGAGGAGCTAGCGGACTAGTTTTTCATTTTATTTGGCTATTTTTTTCTATAAAAGTATTCAGTGGGCACATGGGGATAACCTAGATTGTTACTAGGATTTGGATCAGGTTGACTACTGAAGTTATTAGGTGGGATAGAGGTCGTGAAAGGCCATCCTACTTGCCTATTTCTTAAATTATATGGGGTCGCTCTTTGGTGAAAAATTTGAACCTTGTCGTTGCGCAACTCCTCTTCATCTACTGGACCATTATCTATTGATGTGAAAAGATAGGATAAAGAGTTTTCGTTACTTACCTCTTTTGTTTCTTCATCTTTTGGGGAAATAGTCTCCTTTTCAAGTGTGTTTCTCTCACTTCTCAGAAATAGGGCTTGGTTGACTATGAGCATGGAAGAATTATACAGTTTTGATTGAACTATATCTCTACAACCAACACTATCAATGACATTCTAAACTTCTACTTGGAAGATATTTCAAACTATCTAAAACTCAGGCCAGTCCAATTCAGAGTGCCTATTTATTTTGTGGAACTGGCACCATTCGGACAAAAGCCACCTCAGCTAAATATACTCCACTGGTTATCTTTCTTCCCTGACAGGTTGATCAATAGGGGTAGGAACACCTCCATTATTTTTCCTTGTATTCCAAGTTTGATTCTATCTTTGTGAAGGCCTCCTTTCGAAGTTATGGTTGGAATTTTTCTGTCATTTATAGGCTTCCTGGATGAGGTGCCCCTCAGCTAGGATTGGTCTTATGTGATGAGGTTGGCCTAGATGTTGTCCAAGTTGGAAGAAGTCTGCAACTGTGGTTCTAATTTCGAAGTCATTTCCATAGATGAATTTTCATTTCTCCGTCAATTTCTCCCCTTATTCTGACTGCTCCTGGATTGATTAGAGAGTTGTGTTGCTGGCGTGTTGTGGGGAGAGAAAACTGGTGCCCTTGGTAATTTTTGAGTCGGGATAGATGGTCCCCAGGATGTTGATCTTGCCGTATTCATCATTGGGGGCGCTTGATTCATTATGGAGTGCTAGGATTCTGTGGGGAAGTCCTCTTGAACTGATTTTAATGGATGAGAATAGTGCTAAGGCCCTTGCCCCTAAGTGGATAGAACTTGCATGTGAGGATGAGTGAACTATTTCTTGCCCCAAAGAATGAAGTAACAAAGCTAATATAAATATTTTTCCCAAAGTGGCATGATGTTGTTGAAGCTATGACTGCCTCTAACATAGGCATTTACCAACCTTTGCAAGTGGGATGGTGGGCACACTATTTTCTACTAGTGTGGACATGAGAATTTCATTTTAGTCCAGGGGAAGTTTTTGTGCATAATAAATTGGTAGGGTCGATGTAGTGTCATATAATTGCACATATGGAGCTTGTATGACCATATACTTTGTCTAAACTGATCCATTGAAGGAGCTTATGTGGTTCATTTGACCTCCTCTATGAAGGGACATGAATCCATAACTCTGGAAGGGATAAGATTGGGATCTTTTATTTCTGTAACTAATGGATTTTTTTCTAGGTTCCATGTAGTGATAGATAGAAGCCTATTGGCAGATTAATGTACCAAGTAAAAGGCCTCCTCCGCCAAATAATAAGGGAAGAGTCTAACACACATGTCTTTAGATTTTGGGGCAATGGAATTATTGAGTATGATTTATTAAATGATACAATGTTGATCTGGATGTTCCTCCAATTGAAAATTTTATCACTGAGTATATGTGATTAACACTCCAGATAGCCTTGTTCAACCTTTGAGACAAAGGAGAGAAGATGTTATTAAAGCTGATGAATATTTGAAACTACAAGCAATCGACAAAACTAGGATCCCTTTTCCAAAGAAGAAAAGGAAATGATTATCCAAAGACAAGTTAAAGAGCTTCGTACCAAGAGAAGAATAGATCTTTTGATGAGCTTGGATGAATATGTAAAAAACAAGATTTAGAATGAAACAAAATCCACTACAAATAAAATCATAGATGAAATGTAAAGTAATGTTGATATTGATTCAAGGAGTCTCCAAAAAGACATGGCATTATTTGATGCTGAAGTAAATGCACAAGAATCTCTAGATAATAGAAATATAGAAGATATATCTGGCCAAAAATAAATGCAAGGACCCTCCAAATAGCAAGGAGTAAGTATCTTAGGTGTGAATGAGGTGAAAAAAGTCTCCATTATGGATATAGAAAAAGAATAAGAGGAGTGAAATATAAAGGCATCCAAGATTCTTGAAGAAATAAATATGGCTGAGATGATCTTTGAGGATCATGTTCCTCCAAGTGACATTATCCTATAGGATATTTCTGATGTGTCTACTCATGACATAGAACTATCTTTTTTTAAAGGCAATGGGACTAATACAATGAAAATAAAAATGGGAGACTACTAATTGGTGAAACTAAATCACAGGCATAGGCAACTACAGTGGCTAAACCATGAGGAATTTGAAGATGATGCAAACTAGAGTTTCATGAAATTTTTTCTGTAGATTCTAAATATATATTTTTTAAAAAATTTGGAATCAAATTGCACTTCTTTTTCCATCTCCCATGAAAACTAATTATTTTTGGAAAACAACATTTTTAAAAAGTGACTCTCACCGTATAACACAACTTTGTTTCCATGAAGGATAAAATTATAATTCTTTCAAATTTAGAGTTGTAACTCTGATATCTAGTGCTTCCACTTGGTTAGATAGTTTCTTATTGAATATTTTTTCTTTAATCAAGTTTCAAAGTTAAACCAATTACAATTCAGACATAACACGATCGTATAAGACGTAACTTTTTTTGTATGAATCCAAATTCAATTTTATTTTTTTGTTGGATCAAGGACTTCAATAAATGGTGCACTCATATTTTTATTTTCTTTTTTATAATCTGCTATTTTTCCACATGTTTAGAAAAAAGAGCTTGATTTTTAGTGAAAAACCTACATTCATAAGAAATAAAAAATAAATATAATAATAAAATTAAATTTATTTAAAATTATACTTTTTGGAAAGCTTATAATAAGGAATACATACTTACAAAAAATAGATTTTAAATGAATTCATTTGATCCTCCAAAAGGTAAATCAAAAGTGTTTTTTTATCAACATTTTGATAGGTGTAAAAAAAGACTCCATTATAGGTATGGTTTAAAACTAGTGGGGTTCTATCCAAGGGGATTTGATCTAAGGTAGTTTGGTCAAACCCTCTTCAATTGGAATGCTTTAAATATAAATTTTTAAGGCTTAAATCATTATATTTTCTAGAACTATGTGATTTCAACAAAAATTAGTATCTCCCAGAAATTGTAAACCACTATTGTGATAGTGCCCCCATAGCAGCCTTGATAATAGGGTTTATTAGTACTCCAGAGAACTCCATGGGTATATTTTACATGTGTCAAGCAAAGCCCTATAGTACAGTAAGATTAGGCATGTGGTAACTATGGTTGTTAGAGGAACTAGAGTTTAGGGGGACATTGAGGAGGATGACAGTGGAGAAGTTGTGGTAGAGGAGGAATCCCTCACCAAAATTGGAACAATTGGTGAGTTGGAGGAAAGGAAAACTAAGATGTCCATCGTAGATAGAGAGGAAGCGAGTAATGCTTGAGATGGAGGAGGAGGAGTAGCAGCAGTGGCAATGAGGGTAGGGGCAGAGGCAGTAGGCCGTGACTTTGGTTGCTCAACTTCTCCTTCTTCTCCCTCGTGTAGAGGATCTTCTTGAATTGTTGGCATCTCGAAGAAGCCACCTGACTTCTTTTCCTTCTTTGAGGTCTCACCCTCTGAGGCCTTCCTCGAATACACTTTATGTTTTGGTTGGAACTCTAATACTTCTTTTCTCTTCCTTGACTTGGTGGTGGGAGGAGACTTAGGAGCTTTTTCAATTAGGGCAACAACAATCTCACTATCTGCTTTGCTCTCAAGCTTGCCATATGTCAATGTAGATCCTTAGAGCTTCAACTGAGCAATTTTTGCATTGATCCATTGCCTTGTTCTATGCTCTATTGGTTTTTTCAGAATATTGAGGTTGTTGACCTCTTCTTTGTTCTAGTCTATTAGGGGAAATGTAAGATTAGCAACAACAGTGTACCTCAGATCTATGATAGTGGTTTCATCTTCCAAGATCTGATCTGGTACTAGGAATAGTTTAACTATCTTGATGAAGTAGGTGGTCATACACATATAATGTCTCATGCATACCTCTTTTTCCTGATAGTTAGCCAAAAAATATTCACTGCTATGCAAGTGGGCATATTCCCTTCCAACAAACTTCTTCAACTTGCCATATGGATCCATCATCAGCCGAGCAATGTGGCACACTAGATTATATTCAATGATCTCCTTCTTTGAATATTCAACACATTGGGTAGCCATGAGGGCATAGATACCCTGTCCAAACATGAGGGGATATGGTATTTCTGCCCGATGTTTTCCACTAAGGAGAGTATGGGCATGTTACACTGTTTACACACTTCTAGCAGGATCAGTTGGTCGTTTGGCTATCTGGGTATTTTTTACGACCTTTTAGAAAAGCCTTCTAATGAGATGTAGGTGAACATATGGAATTGTATAAACAAGAATTTGAACCTATGGATTAATGCATGCGCATTGTGTGTAACACTCCTCTCGAAGTACCCTTTGAGAAGTTTGATAATATGCCCAATAAAGGCATCATTCACCGTATAGTAGTCTTTCTTGAAATTCTGATATTGGAGTTGTGGGTGCCTGTTATATACTTTTAGCTCCCTACCTGGAGTTGGACTTTGTGGGACAAAATAACCTTGATAAGGAAATGGATTAGCTGAGAGATACACCAAATAAGAGGTCATGTACAATTGAGAATTCTTTTTGATAGCCACAAACTATTGATGCAAATAGTTACTGATCATTCCATCCCAATTAAACTTGGTATTTCCTCTGATGATCTCCTCTACGAAGTAAAATATCCAATCTTGGAAGTAGGCTACAGTAGGGATACCCTTGACTCTACTCAACAAGGTCACCAAGTCATGATAATCCTCATACAAATCACTTGTGAACAATTCTTGGGGAACCTTGTTAGCACTGCCCCTCTTCTCCTTTAGCCAATATTGATTCATGAACTTCTTGCATTTTAAGGGGTTGGCCTTCCACATACTCTCTACATATTCCTTTGTTGTTTCTTCCATAGGGTCAAAGGTAGGGATCTGGAATTTTTTCCCTATAGACCTGGTCAACAGGTCAGCCAGTACTCTATCGTCATGGTCAACAATCCTTCTGGTATTTTCTTGATAGGCTTCTCTACAAGAGTGGGCGGGAAATTAGTTGCCTTAGCCAAACCACTCATTTTGATTCTCTTTTCATTTTATGTAGTGGGGTTGGTAATGACCCTCTATCTGAATTCCTCCATGTCAACATGTTGAAGCTGGTATCTGATATCGAGTCCCACATAGATGTGACCTTGGAGGTGATTTCCACCCCATGTAACTGGTACTTCATTTGGTCTTTATCTACCTTTCCTCTTGAAACTTTGGTTGAAATTTTCCCGTTGTCTTTCTTTGTGGATTCCCCCGATGGTCCCATAGATGATTCCATAAATCTTGGACATAGGCATAGTAAGCATATTCATGTATAAAATGAGGGGAGTGTTAGTGAAATCCTCCAAAGTAGTTGTTAGATCAAGTAATTCATCATAAAAGATCATAACATTTGCTAAAATTCATTGTTTGGCTTTTGTTCAGGGAATATGGAGCAATGTGGGCCCAAGGATGTGGCTTTCCTTGGGTTGGCAATCATTTTGGAGAAGGTAGCAAGGAGACCATGAAGAGGGCATGGTGGCACGCATGTAGCCACCCGCATCAAGATTTTCATTCTACAACTAGGGCCCACCAAGGTGCTAAAAGATGTTTGGATGCATGGGTTGATCGTTCATGAGGTCTCAAATGTGCTCAATGCAATCATTTTGGTCATGCGGGTTGAGAGGTGGTAGAGGTAGGTGATCTCATAGCCGTTTGAAGCTCCATCATTTGAAATGGTGCTCGCAAGGGAAACTATCACAAACAAATTCCCACATTGTAGGTCCCGCAAACAGAAATGACAGTTTAGGTTCAACCTTTAAGCTTTAAGCCATTCAACAAGATGTGCGTAGGGACCCACAAGATGTTATCAAACATCCATTCAAGACGACAAGGATGAGATGGTGGCCCATGGGTGGTGGTCCGCACCATCGATCCCTTGAGGAGGTTGACATGAGTTGTTTGGTCATGATGGGATAGATGGCGGAAGAGGAGTCAGGTTGCGCAAGATAGGTGGATGGTGAGGCATGGCTATTTGGAACAGTGGATGCATGGAAATGGTTTGTGAACAATGTCCCACAATGAAGGGCCTGCATATGATATACTTGGTCATTTTCACTCTTAGGGACCCAAATGGAAGCGGATGGTGCAGATTCCACAAGGCGGCTGAATGGGGCATCATATCCATCACCAAAAAAAAGGAGAAGACGTGGCCTATGGATGGAAGTCCACAAAGTCTGGGCTGCAAAGGGTTTAGATTTGGGTGCTTTGGGCATGTTGGATGGCAATAGGAGATGCGGGGTCCATGAAATGAGATGAAGTAAAGGTTTCACCATTTGGGATGGCCATTGTAATGATGATGAAGTAGTGATGGAAACCCGCATCAAGTGGTCCGTAGATGGGGGTTTAACAACTTACTAGGGTGATGGACAGGGGTCTTGCAGAATCTGTGAGGTGGAAGGCTGGGTTAGAAAACCATTGAGAAATTCCAAGAGGAAGAGCACCATCCACGTGCAGAAACCCGCACTTGTAGACCCATTAGGGCCACAAGGATCTCTTCCTAACTTAGGATTTTCATTTGGTTGAATGGTGGTGGCGAGGAGGTGGCGTCTATCTGAATGCATGGGCCTACCAAGGGTGGTAACCGGAGTGTGGATTTTTTCATTCAAAAATCTAAGGCAACAATAGTAGGATACTTGTGGGTCGCAAGGACATGAAGGCCCTGGTCAAGAATGGTGGCTGAGGTGTTATGTTTTGCATGGCCCTAAATGGCCAATTTTCAAAGGGTTTTCAAATTTCAAAACATGGGTTTTGCACAGGATCCAATGCACAACTAGTCACCTAAGGGTTTTGTTGTTTTCCTCCTTAATATTTTCAACAATTTACAAAATAAACCTCAAAGACGGATGGCAAGGGCAACATACAACTCAGCTGACAGATCTAACAAAATGCGATGAAGAAGGTGGCGATGGACGGCAGGAGCTCTAAAATTTTTTGACCAACACAGTGAAAATGACAGGTCATATTGGGCTATTTATAGAAAATTTGGCATTTATGACTTGTATTTAATGTTGTACTATGGCAGATGTAGTTGGTGAGCACGGTTTTCAAAACAATCATAGGTGGGAAGGTTGGAGCTCGCCAAGCGGGTGATAGCCATGAGTTTTCCATTTAATAGTTAGCAAGGAGAACGACGATAAAGGATGTGGATCCCGCAATATGGGTGGACTCCCCAACTCAGTTGCCATGGAAATGGTGAAAGTACAACAAAAATCAGCATGGGGAAACCTGCAATGGTAGACCTGCAGCAAAAGAAAGACTTCAATTTCAAGGACTTAAGGAAAATTGCCAGAGGAACTCTGTGAAGGCATAAGACTTGAAAATTTTTAGGGTGGTGAAACTAGGTCAACCTAAGATTACAACTTTATGACTCATTGACCACTCGGGGCTCAAAACAAGGGGCACGCAAAATGAAATGATGGAAAAAGTGACCTGACGAAGGTGAGAAGAGAGGGTTCTTGTTCTGAACAGGGCGTGTATGCTATAGGTACAACAGTCATATGGTTTATACCCACATGTATAAGTTTCCTCATTGGTAGTGGTTTTTTGGTGTACTTAAGCTACCCTTGTTGGCTTCCATATTTTTTCTATGTTAAGATCATGTGGTTGTGAGAAACAAGTGCTAAGATTTTGTGAAAGTTTGGTGATTTCTAACTATGGAAAAAGAATGCTTTGTTTTTAGGATTTTATATTTTAAAACGATTATGTGGTGTAAGCTTTAATTTATCTATTGCCACCTGGGAGGTGGTAATACTAGCTTTCCAACTACAAGATCAACATTTTGTTCCACTTTGTCTAAGATATTAGTTGTCTTTCTCCACTAATTTGGTATTTCCTTTTTTCAAATACAAAACTTCTCAAACTACTGATAATGTCTAATTTTCACCTTCATTTTATGTGATATTTGGTTGTGTGATAGGTGTCATAAGATCTGGTTGTTGAGCTGGAGCAGTCGGACAACAAATGTTTAAAAAGTGAGTGATGTTTTGATCCTTTTTTTATATTTCTCAAATGGATGATGAATGATGATGATGTGAAAGACAACATTTTGGATAAAAGGTGTTGGTATTTTGCTATGGTTTTTATGATACTCAAGACCCTAAAGTTTGAGTGATATTTTGGATTTTTTGGAAATAATTAAATATTTTTGGGAATCAAAATTTGGAAAACTTAGACTGATATTTCACTTCATTTTTTCTAGAGGATATGTTTTGAAAGTATACTTGAACTAGCCTTGAGGTTCAAGCAAATGTTGATATCTTAAAATTTTGAGTAAAGGGATAATCTAAAGTGTTGTTTTTATTTTGAATCTCAAAAAATATAAAGCTTGACCAATTTTAGGATCAATCTCTAATTTTCACTAGAAAATAAGGAAAAAGTGGGAATCTTAGAACAATAGTGGTAATTTCTGACAATAGCAGCTAGATTTATGTCAATAATGGCCAAGTCTCAAGGAAAACTATAGTAAGTTTTATCAAAATCATCCCTTGTTTGCAATTTTTCTAATTGGTGAATAGTGAAGGAAAAAGCAACATTTTTAGTCAAAAGTAGATAGAGTTTATATCAACAACGAACATAATTTATGTCAACTATGTTCCATTTTTCAAAAGTGACAAGGTTTTGAAAGTGACTATCAAACAATAGAGAGCAATAGTGGCCTATTTTAAATCAATTGTGGCAATTTTTAGGTCAAGGCAAGAAAAAAAAAGTAGTAATAGTAGCTTTTGTTCAAGTTTATTTTCCAATTTCTATTTTAGCAGCAGTTTGGATAAGTTTGCAGCTTTTAGATGTCTTTGTTTGATCTAATTTGTTTTGAGATTTTGGTAAGTGATAAAATACAAAATAACAATCAAAATTTAATTTGACTCTAATTTTCTATAGTTTGAAGCACGTTTCTTTGGACACAAAAGCTCAAATTTTGTGAAAGTTAAGATACTAAAACCATAGTTCCCAATGTTTACTTTGGTCTAAAATGTGACTTGAAATGTAAGCCTAAATATTCAAAAACCTTTAGAAATATTTGTTTAAGATATTGTTTGAGGAGTGAAAATATAGGGCTCTTTTAAAAGGCATTCACACTAAGTCCAAAGGGTTTGTGATTTTAATAACCAAGTTCAATGATTGTTTTGATGTGTTCAATTTTAAATTAAGCAAAGTGTTTGATGTCAATAAAGTAATTTTGGCATGCATCAATCAAGTCACCCTAAGTAGGAACACTCTTTTAGATAGGCTTACCTCATGCCCCGAAAGGATGATTTTACATGCAATTTATGGAGTGTAGAGGTATGCTAAGAATGAACTCTTAGGCTCTATGCTTCAGCCAAAAATTGGACTCAAGGTAAGTAACTTCTTGGAAGAAAATTTATGATACACCGCTTTCAAAGAATAATTTTTAAAACATGAATAGCTTCTAAAATAAGGTTCTTAGTGACAAACTATGAACACCAGAACTGGAATTCACCCACGAGCCACTTAAGGTGTGGTATTATGTAGAGTCTATTGTTGGCATGAATTGAGGCTACTCTCTCGTCATTTCACAACCTTTAATATAGCCCACTAGTAAATGTGCTTCAAGACCTTTCTTATGAGTTCTCCATCATAGGATGTATCTCATAGCAAGCCCCTTGAGTGGTGCTAATGAAAAAAAGGAATGAAGTGTGAACAAGATAGCAATTTGCTTATTATGTGCACCAAATTTGAAATGTTTTGGATTTCAAGCAAGTAGATAGCAATGTAAAAAATAAGAATGTATTTATTTATTTTTAAGCACCAAATTGAGTGTTTCTAATAGCCTTGTCTTAATGTGGTCAACAAAATAAAGATCATTTGTTTCATCAATAAAAATAAAAGTTTTTGGTCAAAAACAAAACATTTTATTTTATGAGCAGAAAAATGAAGTGTTTGTTCGAAACCATAAAAGCTTTTGAAAGTTCATTTTAAGACACCAAATCAAAATGTGCAAGTGGTGTGGTTCAATTTTTAAACACCAATTTGAAAGATTTTCTAACCTAGGAAATCTTTTGAAAAGTTTATTTTAAGGCACCAAAAAAAAAGTGCAAGTCGTGGGGTTCAATTTTTAAACACCAATTCAAAATATTATCTAACCTAGAAAAGCTTAATTGAAAAGTTCATTTTAGAACACCAAATCGAAGCATGCAATTTTTGGGTTTAGTTTTATAACACCAAATTTGAATTGTTTTCCTAAACCAAGAAAGCCTTTTGAAAATTTTGACTTGGACCATTCACCTTCCCTACAATAAAACCGTTAGTTGTTTTTGATGTAAAGTGTGGTATATTCATTCAAGAGCTGCAAAAACAAAGTCAACAACCTCAACAACACCCAAAAAAAATCACACATTAGGATTAGAAATCAGCAAAACTTCTTTACAAATTTTACATTAAAAGAATAGAGAAAAAGCATAAAGGTTAGTCAAAAGCATCCCTCTTATTTTTAGTGATTGTAGTCCTCATTTTCAAAAGTGGCCTTGTTATGTGCAACTGCAGTCCTCATTATCAAAAGTTGCCCTATTATGTCAAAAGAGGCCTTATTTTTGAAGAAAAAGTGGTCAATATTTTCAATAGTGGTTGCCACAAATTCAACCATGATTGAAACGAATAAATGATCATGTAAGATTCTTGTAGTGTTAGCATAAACCCTTTTTCAAGTATGTTTCTAGAACCTGCAACTACTCAAAATACACTCAAAGAAATGTTAATATCAAGGACCGAGGTCCCACCGGGCATTCTAGAATGTGTTAGGGGGAAATTGAGAAGTATAAGGAAATAAAAAAACAATAATGAATCAAACAAAATTTAATTCAAATGAAAGATAGATTCCATACACATTACTCATGAAATGAACAATATAAATAAATGAATTAAATGAAACAATGGTTATCAAATGAAGAACAAACAAAGAATTCACTAAACTATATTGTTACCCATCTTGTGTCGAAGTGTATTCACAAGGATTTTTTATTGTGCTATATTAATATGAAGCCTCCATTATGAATTGTGAAGCATCAATTTTGTGAGTGTTCTATGGACTTCTCTTGCACTCTTAGGGTTTTTCACCTAAAAGGAGAGAGATAGAACACTAAAATTGAAGTGGTTCACTCAAATAAAGAAAGGTAAGATGGAATTACGACTAAATGCAATAATCTAAATATAGTAAACTAGTAAAAGCTATTGATTTTTAAGTGAAAACTATTGAAATGCAACTTGTTGGAAAACATATTGTGATATGCAAAAAGACCTAGAAAAGAATGCAAATTGTAACGGAAATGGATGAAACTAAAAGTGTGCACCTGATATTTTGATGGAGATAGGAAATGGATTCTAGAATGTTGTTGATGCTAATTTTTAGGTTTGGTGGGACTCATTCGCCATTCTGGGCGAATCAGTCCCAATTCTGTGACATTGTTTTATAACCTATTTCAAACAAATGGGTATCCAAAAGTGTAAAAAACCAAAATCAAGCCTAGAAGTGGGACTCATTCGCCACCCATGGAAAATGAGTCCATTTTTTAATTTTTGAATATTCAAAGGTGGAAATAGGAGCTTTCGGTCTACACTATCTACTTCTCTAGGTGTTTGGTTATGAAACTGTCAAACTCGGGCCTAAAGGTGACTTTTTGTTGATGTTTTTCCTTATCCAATGAAGAGATGAATTGAAAAAATTTGCAATGCAATATTCAATGATTGCTAAGCCTCCAAGAAGTCTAAATCTGCAAAACACATAAGGAAAGAAAGAGAAATGTTAGATGTTAGGGCATGGGGGTTTTCCTTGGTCAAACCCCTTTTAGGTCATTAAACCAAAATGGAGAAAGAATAAATTAAAGCATGCAATAATGGAGTTATTACCTTGACATGATGATTGATCTTGAATATCTATAGCAAAACATGAAGAATCTATCCTTGAATGTCTTTTGGAAGCTTTCTTGATGACTTAGAGTGATAAAACCCTAACTTGCTTGACTTGAAAGAGAAAGTGGATGATGAATGAGTTATGAAATGAGTTAATGGATGTAAATTAGGGTTTAGACTTATCAGAAATTCACCTTATTTTCTTGTAAATTAGATCCCCAAGGCCGACATAAAGAAAAATTTAAGTTAAAACCTAAATTTTTCCGTTCAAAAGTCAAAATTGATCCAAATGGGACTCATTTGCCACCTTGGGTGAATCAGCCCCACCTAGTAGGGACTCATTCACCACAAATGGTGAATTAGTCCAAATGGGGCCCATTTGACAACTAGGATGCTAGGAAGTAAGGAAAAAAGGTTTATATGGTGACTTCGTCAGGTATTTCATCAATTATGCCTTGGGATGCACAATATGGAGTCATAGGGGCATATTAGTGATGATGTAAAGAGTAATTAGTGCTTGGGACACAAAATTCAATGTGAAAGTGTGGTTAAATACACTTTACAACATTAATATGAGGTCCACTTAGCCTAGGAAGGCACAACATCTAATGTGAATGTGTAAGACACATTAGAACACTAGATTATCATTAAGTTTAATTTGCAAGCCTTCTAGATTGATGTGATAATGTCATTAAACAAAATTTATAATGTTGAATTTGTTGGAAGAACAAAGAAGATTGACTATCTCTACAACTTTGTGTTGTCATTAATGTCACCATGTTGTGGCTATAAGTCTAAGTCTATGCCTGATTCTGTATTTTTGTCTAGTATCTAAACCAATATTCAAGCTGCACTCTCCAGTATTCTCGTCTGCATTCCTCCGTAGATGACAGTTACTGCTTGTGGTTATAGAAAATTGTTTATAGTTATTGAAGGTATGCAAGTTCATAATATTATGTGCTCTAGTGCTCATACGACGTAGTGGCAATATTATGTTGTTTGCTTTTTGTGTTGAAGTCTATTCTTGGCTGAATTCTCTTGTTAATTATGATATGGTGGATTAATTTTTCTATGCAAATGTATGCGTGACCTATCTTAGGTCCATACTGACATAATGTAGTGTGCTGGATGTTTGAATTGCTTTTTGAAATATTTTGTGAATACTTGGAGCCAACACTTAGTATTTTTTGTAAATATGAAGTGCATCTAATTAGGTTGACCTAATTGATGCTTTTGATTAGATCAAGTATATATATGAGTATGTTGAACAATTTTTACAAGATGAATGAATGAAAAAAGTGTGTATGATCAATGAGGTAGCAGTAAATGCGAATGTGAGCGAAAATAATGAAGTGCATTAAGGCAGTGTATTGAGCATCACTGGAACTACATCAATACTTGTTAGGTGCATTATTCTTAGTTCATTTTGGCTGCAAAGCCTAATTTTGTTTTGTAACTCTTTTTCTAGGTAGTGAGCCTCCCTATAAGTAGTGAGCTTTTGTATATGGACAGTGAGTCCTTTCAAGACAGTGAGCCTTATTTATTTTGTATATAGAACTACTTTATATTGTGAGCTAGCCCTCATCGTCGTTTTCCCCTCATTGGATTTTCCACATAAAAATATAGTGTTCATTGTGTTGATTTACTTTATGTTATTTGTGTTTCATTCCCTTACTTAATAATAGAATAGTGTGGTTGTGGAATTGATAAATATTAAATTATTAAGTTTGAATTTTGTGACAACCGATTCACCCCCTCTCAGTTGTCCTACACCTATTTAACAATTGGTATCAAATATTTTGTTCCTTGGCGTTGATCTTAACCACTTGAGGAGGATCCTGAAGGTTGATTAGATGGATGCTAAAGGAGAGCTTCAAACTACTCTTGAGGATCTTGACAAAGTGGAAAAAGAAAACAAAGATCTAAAAGAGAATCTTGATGATGCAAATGAATGTGTCTGGAAGATGAAAGAACAACTAAAGAAATTCAAGGAGACACATAGAAGTAAGTGAGCAACTGAAACAAGAGATAATTAGACTAAAAGTGTTAGTAGAAGAAAAGAAAATAATTGAAGAATGTTTGAATAAAATGGTGTAGAATAAATCTAATGAATGCACTAAACTTGAGCAGGAGATAGTAAATCTGGGGTTTGAATTGGAGAAGGAAAAAATTTGTGAGAACAATTTCAAATCTAGCTTTGATAAGCTTGGAGAATTGCTTGCTAGATAAAAATCAAGTAAAGATAAAGTTCATTTGGGAAATGATGCAGGTGAAATTTCTAAGGAAAATAAAGTGAATCAAGACAAAGGGAAGCATAAGGGAAATTCGAGGAAGTTTGCAAGAAGACAACCTAATGCACAAAGGTATCCCTCTTTTATTGTTGTATGCTTTTCCTATAATAAATATGGTCATAAAGCAACAAAATGCTAAAGTAGGATGAATCAAAATCAATTTCCTTTCTCTTTCCCTAGACAATTTTTTTCATGCAAGAAGATTGGACATAAGGCTACCAATTGTAGATCTCAGGTGAGAATGATAAGTCGGGTAATGAGGAACAAATTTAATGAAGGGAAAATCAATCAATTCTTTAATGGCTATTGTTATGTATGTAACAAATTTGGACACAAAGAAAATGAATAAAGGTCGAGAGGTAATGGAGGCTAGACTAATCAGAAAAGTGTTGTCTGCTATAATTGTAATAAATCTAGACATGTTTCAAAGGTTTGCAGAAGTAAGAAAGGAAAACTATTTGCTTTGGTAAAGAAGAATGATCTGCTAAAGAAGATTGTCAAAGAAGAGATGAGACAAGAGATGAATGAGATATGGAAGAAGAAAAACCTGAAACTACTAATGGATTTGCTCCCTCATCTGGTACAAATGATTTGTTCAATAATTAGAACTAGCATGGTCTTAGAGGGAGCATTATCATAAAAATTATAAAACTCCCTCATGTATGGCATGTCAAAGGCTAGCACGAGGATGTAGTGTGAAAAAAGAGTATTAAGAGTTTTTGGAAAGGAAACCGAAGGAAAACATGTTGGAATGAAAGTTTGTGGACCGAATTAGAGTTTCTTATGTTGGGAAGAATGTTTTTAGTAAGTTTTTTATGTTTGCCACATTTAATGTGTTTTAGGGTAAATGTGATCATGTATAAGCTAGAATTTCTGAATATTCTTGGTTAATTTTACATTTGGAGAACTCAAAAGGTTCCTTGGAGTGATCTTGAAGAAAGCGTGAAGAAATTCTAGAGGGATTTCAAATAAATTGACTCAGGTAATCTAGAATTCATTTCTCTATTTGCAAAAGGGGAAGAAGAAAAATGAAGAGGTTTCAGTTAACAAATTCAAGAAAGCATAGAAATGGATAGAGAATCGAGTGGTGTCATCCCTCTAAAGCTGAAAGGAGTTGAGTTAGAAGAATTTGATCATAGAAAAATGAAAGAAATGGAAGTAGGGCTAAACGAAAATGAATTACAGAACATTGAAACCCTAGGTATGTATTCGTGGAGTGAATTTTTGTGGGTTTTCGAAAAGGACTATTTTTTTCTTATTGAATCATTTCAAGGAAGGGAGTATTGTATTGGAAAAACCCTACTTAGTTATGAAGGAAGTGATCGAGGTGATCACTAGCTTATGCAGTATTGGCAACCTTCCTGGAAAGAAAATTGTGAAGTACAAAGATGTGGAGGAGTTGACTGGCATTAGTAAAGACCCACAAGCTCTATTGATAAACACTCTCGAGCATTTGGCTATAAGGTATGTTGCATATGAAATTTCTTACAAGATCTATTTTAGAAATTGTGAAGGTTCCACAACAGCCATTGTTGTTTATATTGCACATATGATGGTTAAGGAGAATATAAATTTTGATCTGTGTAGGGTATGTGTAGGATCATCATGGAAAAGTAGGCCCTTAAGTGGCAAAAAATTTAGAAAAAACAGAGTTAGGCAACTTGATGTAAAAATTTGAATAAGTTATCTATATTATTAAAAAAATATGTAAGAATAGAATCAGAAAATTGAATGTAGTTTCTAAACTACTAGGTTTTTAAAAATTTATTTCATGAAAATTTGAAATTTCAATGCAAAGTACTTAAATTTTGGAAAAAAATAAGAAGTAGGTGTCTTTCTAACAACCCTAACCACAATAAAATGATAATAATTTTTTATAAGAATTTAGATATAAGTAGAGGACTCATGTCTCGATGTGATGCATATTTTTGTAATTTTCTTCCAAGTAAATAATTAATTATTAATTTTTTACACTTTTAAAAAATATAAAAATTGTATGTATGACCACCTTAACTTGGTCAAAACTTCATGAAATTCATTTTTTAATCCTATAGTATGTGAAGCATTGTGTGATATATTTTGATTCAAAATATGTGATACCCTTTGAAACCTATAGATGTTTTCAATCGGCCTATCAATTAGAACTTTAATTAAATTCAAATAGAAAATGAATAATAATTATTTATTAAATTCAAAAGCATAATTTATATTGGTGGAAATCAGAATCTCCTTTAAAAACCCTTTTTCATTTCATCAATTCTGGATAAAAAAAGTCATCAGCCACATATCCTACACATACCCATCATATCGCCACTTTTTATCCCATCATGATCCTGCACATACCTTATAGTTTGTTGCTTGAGAATCTTTTTGAAAATGTTCGAATGTCCATGATTGAGGCTTATCCCTTTCATTTTGGATCCCTACTAGTGTGCTTGGTGCTTTACTTTTTGTGTTCCCTATCGGGAAAAGATAATGCGGTATGGGAATCTAGGATTCCTATTGGAAAATAGGTCTACAGATATTTGGGAGCGTTGGAAGATAATGCAAGTATGTGGAAATCCTATTTCACATCCTTGAAAAAAAATCTTTGCTTTCGTATATCTACTTCAAGTCAGTTTGAGGTGGGCTCTCCCTCTAGTAAAAAGGGATTGGAGGTTGTCATTAGTGATTCCCAGGTCCAGAATCAAAGAAGAGGAAAGTTATAATTGAAGATATCATTGAAATTTCAGAAGAAAAGGAGAAAGTATCCCCTAAGGACATCTAGTCTATGATAGTTCTGGGAAAGTTGAAGAAGATTGGTGAATTATGGAGTGCAACCTCTCCTATTAACAAAATGAATATTGATGATGCTTTGGCAGAATATCTGCTTCCAAAAGGTATTCAAGTATCAGTTGTTTCTAATTTCTTGCTAGGAAATCTGGTTGAGATTGTTGAAGAAATGATGTTGCTTGAAGGTCTAGAAGGATGCAATTTTGAAGCTTTGGTTGAAAAGAGGTGTGTTAAAGCTAAAGGGAGATCATCTGAACTAATCATGGAAACAAAGAAATGCATTAAAGAAATATCTGATTTTTACAAGTATTGGCTCTGGTGGCCTGCTGTAGTAGATAACTTTAGAAGTAAAATTGAAGCAATTGAATCTGAAGTGAACAACATTGGAAAGAATTTTGACATCTTTGAAGACAAAGAAGGGAAACAAAGGCTGGGAGTTGGAGAATTACAGGTTGAACTAACTATTGTACAAAGGAAAATAGATGATGTGGTGAAGAATTTCTAGCTCCTTAAGCAGATTTTTGAGGTCTAATTAGACCATCTTTCTAGAATACTTATTGACACAGAAGATTTTGAAAAATAGTATTCATATTGGTCATCTTTTTTAACTCTATTGGGCTTATTGGAAAGAATCTGCTCTCGGATGGATTTAGCTACATTTAATTGGAAGAAGTTGTGTCTGGTTCTCAAAGAAAGGTACAAGAAGGTGTTTGAGGTGAAGAGTGTTATTTTCACTTGGATCCTGGGTACACTTCAATTTATGTTGTTTTTGTTTGTCTTGGAAAAGAAAAAAAAGGAAGAGGAAAAGGAATTTGAATTGTTGTTTCAAAAATTTTGATGGCTGGAAGTTTTGAAGAATCAAAATCTTTTTGTAAATTTTGATGTCACCATGTTTACACTTTGTGGTTTCCCTTTTCCATTCATGTAAAAGTGAGAGAGATTGGCATTAGGGGGGGAGATTGTGTTGGAGAAGTTTTTTTGGAAGTTGGGAGAGATTAGAGAAAGAACATTTATTTTTTTGGCACATGTTTCCATCAATGAAAAAGGAGGAGATTGTGGGAAGAATGGATCTAAGATTTACTATCTCTATAGCTTTGTGTTGTCATTGATGTCACCATGTTGTGGCTACAAGTCTAAGTTTGTGCCTGATCTAGTATTTTGGTCTAGTATTTGAACTGGTATTCGAGTTGCACTCTTAAGTATTCTTGTCTGCATTCCTCCACAGATGATAGTTACTACTTGCAGTTCTGGAAAATTATTTATAGTTGTTGAAGGCATTCAATTTCATAATATTATGCACTCTGGTGCTTGTACAATGTAGTGGCATTATTATGTTGTTTGATTTTTGCATTGAAGTCTATTCCTGGCTGACTTCTTGTGTTAATTATGATATGGTGGATTAATATTGCTATGCGGATGTATGTGTGACCTATCTTATGTCCATGCTGACATAATGTAGGGTGTTGGATGTTTGGATTTCTTTTTGAAATATTTTGTGAATACTTGGAACCAACACTTAGTATTTTTAATAAATATGATGTGCATCTAATTAGGTCGACATTATTGATGCTTGTCATTAGATCGAGTATATATATATGTGTATCTTGAAAAAGTTTTAGAAGATGAATGAATGAATAGAGTGTGTATGATCAATGTGGTAGCAGCAAATGTGAATGTGAGCGAAAATAATAGTGTGTTAAGTGAGTGTATTGAGAATCACTAAAACTGTATCAACACTTGTTAGGTGCATTATTCTCAGTTCATTTTGGCTACAAAGCCTAATTTTGTTATATAACTCTTTTTGTATGAAGTGAGCCTCCCTGTAAGTAGTGAGATTTTGTATCTAGATAGTGAGTCCTTTCAGGGAAATGAGCCCTTGGTAGCGAGCCTTATTTATTCTGTTCTAAAACTACTTTATATTGTGAGCTAACCCTCACTGTGGTTTTTCCCTCATTAGTTTTTCCACATAAAAATATGGTGTTCATTGTGTTGATTTACTTTCTATTATTTGTGTTTCATGCTCTTACTTAATAACAAAATAGTGTGGTTGTGGAATTGATAATTATTGAATTTTTAAGTTTGAATTTTGTGACAATTGATTCACCCCCCTCTTAGTTGTCCTGCGCATGTTTAACAAAATGAAGGGCAAATGGATTCATTAAGTCTAGAAAAGCATGAAAGTATTTTTACAACACTTTATAACACCTTTACAAGGTCCATCAATAAATGCATTTGAAAGGGTCTAAGACCTAGTGTGGATGTGAAAAATACCTCACAACACCAAATCAAGTCCTCATTAAGTCTAATTTATCATCAATTATTCTCCATATCAAGCAAGTTTCCTTTTTTCTATGGTACACATTGTAAAAGCTTCAATGTGTGTAAACGGTGATCAAAGCTGTGTGTAAAATCTCGTAAGAAATCAATTGTCAATTCAACATTACTTTGTTGCATAAAATATGTCAATTCTCCGATCATTTTTGAGGATGAAGAGGATTGTTTTATAGATTTTACATTTTGAGATGAATGATTGAGATTGCATAGTAGAATATCCTAATCAATGGTTCAAAATCATTGAGAGGAATTAGATGGGAAGAATTAGTGGATTTAGATTCCACAATCGATGTGATTGATGAAATCATGTTTAGTGTTTAGTGGAATTGAGGAAATAGATTGAGAGGTTAGTGGGATTGAAGAATAGATGAATTAGTTAGGAAATAGATGGATCACTTAGCCAATCAAAGGGAGCAATTAGTGACTATCATTTACTCAATCATGAAAGGGGGTGAGGGTAATTAATTAATTTGAATTAATTAATTAAGCTTTTTGAGTTGAATGTGCAAGTCATGTTTGACTTTTACAAATAAAGTTATATTTATTTGTTGATGATGTTTGAATAATTTATTTAATTATTCTATTTAGAAAGGGGGAAAGTGATTTCATTAAACTATTAAGTATTAATAATTTAATTGATTTAGGGGAATATGGTAAATTAGTGACATAATTAAATAATTAATGTTATTTAATTAATCAAGAGGATTAAATATTAGATGAATGATAAAATAGTGAATTAATTAAATAATTTAAAGATTATTCAATTAAGAGGGGAAATTAGTGTTTTTTTATTTAAATGATGTGAAATGTAGTGATATTAAATGATAATGATGTTGAAGATGAAAAAATGTTATTCAAGATGTGTGGTAAGTGTTCTAGGTCATTTTTACATTTCTACAGGTATATATGTGTTATTTATTAATGAATGTGTTTTTCTAAATGTTAAATGAGGAATGCATGTTAATCTAGTTCCCCTTCCACAATTACTATTTTATCCCATTATATCCTTTGGGGTATAAACACACTACATAGGAGATAGGGTTGAGATCTCCAAATTCTAGTTCCCTCTTTCTATTGTGAATAGTATGCTATAAAAAATTATGAACAATTTTACTATGCAAAAATTATATTTTCTATTCTAACTGACAAATTGGTTCTTTTGTATAACTTAATTTATTTAGAAGACATCCTAAACACTACTTCTCTTTATATAAATCATGAGAATAAGGATATTTATGGACCTTTGGTAGCTCTTCAAGCACACAAGTGTGATTATTTGGTTTGAAATTGAAGTGTTTATTCCTACATAATAAATGTAGGGGTTATAAATGAATAGATAACAAGTAGTGTTGGATTATTCTACAATGTGGATAGATTAGTGAAAAAAATCACTACTAGAAGTACATAGTTGGAGATCAAGAATTTTTTTAAGGAGATAAAATAAGGTTCAATTTTGTGGTTTTTAAGATTAATTCCACATGTGTGTCGCTAAACCATGATAGTAGATGATTTCATAGTCTTTTGGATCTCCACTATCATAGATCTATTAAAAAAATTGTATGTTTTTTTTTTTGGTAAGTGCTACCAAGGGGGTAGCTCCCATAATATAAGATCCCCATAAAAAATAAAGGAATACCCTTGCCACAACAAGTGTGAGATGCCAAGAACTGTACTAACCAAAAATCCTACTAGATGAACAAAACATGAATTTACCTAACACCAAAAACTGCAAAAACCGAAGATTGGGAGTGCAACTTAATACTCAGATTCAACTTTTCTCCCCGTCCAAGGAAGAACATAAAGACATTGAATGTGTGAGACTAGAAGAGAGTGATTTTTTTCCTTTACCTCTGTCCAAGGCTGATTAGGCAAAAATGTGGTTTTCTGCTCATTGCAATTGTCTTCCAACGATGATCTATCACACGCTGAACCAATAGAAATCCCCCCAATGTCATGGGACTGCAAGCAAGATATCTTCGATAATGGTTCAACCTTCACAATATGACGAGGAGAGGCTTTATCAACCATGGGACTCACTACAAGCATACATTCTTGAATCGGGGTGGGAGGGGCCACTGAGGGGGAAGAATCTGAGAGCAACCCATGCTTCGCATTGGAGCGAGGTGAGTCGCCTTTAAAATTTAGAGTAATGACATAATGGCTAGAATCAGCCCCAATCCACCAGGTGGGTTGATTTAGATCACTATTGCCATGTGCAAAGGTTTTCTTCTTATTGCATTGAGAGGTGTTATGAGCAGTTGAATAGCATCTTTTGCACCTAAATGGGATCTTTTCCTAATTAACAAGCTATCTCTAGTGCCTATTTCCATCCTTTAATGAGATTTTAGCCAGAAGGCCTTTGGATAGGTCGAATTCAACACAAAGGCAAGCAGAGGTAGAGCTTTCATGATTGATTGTTTCTTTAGAAATGTAGTGGTACTTTCCCAAGCCATTGGCTATGGCTTTCAAACACCGAATCTCCCAAAATTGTAGAGGTAAATAGGGCAATCTTACCCAATGAAAATCAGAGGAAAATGTCTCAGACCATGGATCGAAGGAGGGAAACTAGGGCTTGATGCAACAAAATTCACCTTGATAGAACCACAAACCAGTATTAAGTATTAGTTCGTTGTCTTCCATTTATTCATATTCCAATATGAAGAACCTCTTTTCACATGGGTAAATACTAATTTCATCCTGAATGTGAGCTTTCCAATTATTGCTTATCAATGTGTGTCAGTAATTTAATTTCAGCCAGATTTCCATGAATATGCAAATTAGTGCATGCTCCATCAGGTATGCCTCTTTGTCGTAGGCAGTGTTGTCCAAGAAAATTTTAGGAATTGAATTGGAGTGATAGAAAGAAAATGAGGAATGTTGAGAGGCGTGAAGGCATGAGGGAGAATAGACTCGACCAATATCATTCGACAATGAGCATGAATTAGGTGGCATACCACCAACCATTGCAACATGGGTGTCGAGACCTAGAGCTACCTTGAAATCAAGTTGAGGGTTCACAACCACCGAGTCAGAGCAACTATGAGCCACCAGAGCTAGAAAGTCCCCGTGCGAAGGCAAAAGAGCATGTGCCTCACCCAAGGGCGAGCGCGAGCAAGTAGAACCAGATGCATCATCACCACTACGATTGAATACGCCATCAACTTTCATAGGCTAGGAGATAGAGATTTTTAGAGTGGAGCGAGCCATTTTTCCATAAGCAAATTACAAAAATTATATGTTAGACCATGTATAAATGTGTTTTTTATTTAAATATCCATTTCTATACACATATTGAAAAAAATCTTTCACTCTTTTTAATTATAGTATACATTTTAATGTTTTAAGTACACCCAACTTGTTTATATAGGTTAATTGTGATATTGATTGTGTAATTAAACTATATTATCTTATATATTTTTAAAAGATGCATTTTTATCATCTTCATTTGTTTCAAGAATTTTTTTATTAATTATTAGTGATTTATATTATTTCCTAAAATCAAATTTATAACAAATATATACATTAAAAATTGTTTATAGATTTCCATTTGTTTTATACATTATTATATCTTCCACTCTATTTAATCATAGTATGTATTTTAGTACGTTAAGTAGATTCAAATCACTATATAGGTTGTGATATTATTTCTTAATTAATTTATTAGCTCACATATTTTGAAGAGATGTATTTTTATAATCTTCATTTCTTCAATTTTTTTAATTATTACCTACTTATTTAATTTTAATATAAAATTTCGTAACAAATTTATATATTAAAAAATATTAGTAACCTTGAAATTGTTTTATATTATATAAATTCAAATAATGGAAATTCTACACATCATGGAATGTATGCTCAATAATTATTTAAACTCAAAGGCCTTTTGGCTATGCTAATCCTAACAAATAATAATTATTTTTTTTCAAGTTTTTAAAATAAATCATATATAAGACATGCCATTATTAAAATTAAATATTAATGTTAACATAATTTTAAAAAATGATAAAAATAGTAACCATGTAATTCACATGTTAATAAAAAATTACAACAAAATATCTTTATTTGATTTTAAATAATATGACAAAACACTAATTTTTTTTGAAATTAAAAAATAAAATTGACCCTTTGAATTCAACCTTTTATCTAAGGAAAATGATTTAATATAAAAAATAATATCTTAATAATAAATTCAAAATATTATACTTTTTCTTCTCATTGAATTCCCTCGAATTGTTACATTAATTCTATCCATTTTTTTTTATGTATTTTTATTTCAAAATCTCCTTTTGATCCCTTATGAATTCATCCTTAGCTAAGGGCTAGAAAGAGGAAAGTGATAGACGAGATAAAGATCTTTTATATAGTAGATGACCACCGCTTGGGACTTACATCTGAGCCAAGTATACATCCATAAAAAAATTATTTTGTCCTCATAGATTATAATTAGTAGGAATAAAACGAGGACAAATCAAATTATTTTTGAAGAGTAAAAGAATGTAATAGAAATCTTGAGAAAGTAATACAAGGGTAGTCTATATTGGAGAATAGGAACCATAGGGATATATATCTATTTTGGGCCAATAACTTTGAATATATTTTACTACTCGAAAAAATGCTAAAATCAATATAAACACAATTAAATGAAAAATATACATACATATTACTACTATATCTATGACAATTATAAATATCAACATAAATAAATAGATTGAAATAATCTAAAATTTACAAATAATAAAATTTATTGTAAAAAATATTTATGAAAAAGAATATCATACAAATATTTATTTTAAATATATATTAATAATTTATATTTACATTTTAATCTTGATAATAATTAACTACTTAAATTACAATTTTACATAAATATGGTGAATATCAATTATATTATATAATTGACAAGACTATATTTAGAAAATTATATAGAAGTGGGAGATATTATTTTAGAGATGTATACTTAAAAATATTATTATATTATATAAATATTTATTATATAGATAAATATTTTTATTATTATAGTTTATTATTTAATTATTATATTTTTTATTGATAAGAACAATTTTTTTAACCTCCCTTGTATTAGGTAAGGTCACAAATGAGGAACCTCATCCCCAACAAGTCATTAATACCAAAGTAGCCTTCACATTGTGGTTGAAGCATGCAAGCCCTGATCTGTACAAGTGAGCCACAAATGAGGGACATCATCCCTATCCCCAACAAGGCATTAATGTTGTGGTTGAAGCCTACAAACACTGACCTATACTAGCTGATGCCACAAATGAGGGACCTCATCCCCGTCCCTAGCAAGGCATTAACACAAAAGCAATCATAACACTCTGGTTGAAGCCTATGAGCCTTGGCCTATACAAAGGGAGGCCACAAACAAGGGACCTCATCCCATCCCCAACAAGACATTAACACCAAAGTAACCTTAACACTACCTGCGAGTCCTAGCCTGTACCAAGTGAGACCACAAATAGGAGACCTCATCCCATCCCTAGCAAGAAATTAACGCCAAAGTAGCCTTAATGTTGCAGTTGAAGACTATGACTCCAGTAGATTACCAGGTGAGACCACAAATAGGAGACCTCATCCCATCCCTAGCAAGAAATTAACGCCAAAGTAGCCTTAACGTTGCAGTTGAAGACTATGACTCGAGTAGATTACCAGAGGAATAAAACCTACAATCACAATGACCTAACTAAGGTTTGAACCCTAATGGCAACATCAACACTACCACCACTTAACCATCGCACTATGTGATTATCATCGATTAAATATTTATTATATTATATTAATTATATAGATAATTATAATTTTATTAATATAGTCGTAATATTTTTATTATTACACTTTACTATTTTATTATTATATTATTATATTTTTATTATATAATTATTATTTTAGTATTTTTCTTACTATATTATTGTGTTTTTATTATAATGTTATTATCTTATTATCTTATCTTATCTTATTTTATCTTAGCTTTTTTATTTTATATGCACAAACTTACAAACTCCATTAAATGAAATATGAGTTTAACCCAAAATAATAAAAAGGCTATATTTGATCTCGCTTCTTGGAAATAGAAAATTTTAATATGTAAATTGAATTGCATCATCTTTACAATAATATTCTTCACTACGTAACTAAACATTCTAAAACATCTTTAATGAAGATAGAGCAAATAAAAAGTGTATGTTATGACTTACTACATATTCCGTTGCACACAAAAGTATATGTTATGTTTATCGACGTCCTTGATTGCACACAAAAATGTATGTTATGGCTTATTGACATCTTTTCATTTGTAAAATAATCATGTTGCTCCACTTTCAGAGTGATTGTGGAATATGACAGTCGAAATGTGGATTAAAGCAATATATACATATATAGTCCCCCAATAATAATTAACATAACCCTAGAAATAACCCTATATATACATAAACCCTAAATAACTACATAATCCTATTCCCTTGAAAAGAAAAAGAGCTTAAGCATTCATTTGTTTCCATGTGAGAACATATGAACAATGTCAATATCTCAACGAAGAAAGTAATTATAATATGATTATCTTAATTAAGTACCACCGGGTTCACTGGTTGTGTACAAAATAATGCTGCACTCTCAGAGTGATTGTGAAATACGGCAGTCTAAACGCCTTCATGTGATGACACGGACGTAACAGCTTCATTTCTCTCATTTATTAGATAAAACAGAATGTATGGTTTAGTGTTTTGTCTCAAGTGTCAGTGGCATGAAACCACGCTTTAATTTCAACAAACTAATACTCTGCTGGACAAAAAGACTAAAAGTTTCAATAGGTTTTTTTATTAGATACTAAATTTAGAGTAGTTTAAAAAATTCTTGACCCTAATGTCCAGAAAATTCGACACCATATGAGATAAAACTAGAATTGTGCCCACACAAATATAGCAGAACTGACACCCTTCAGGAGGACTGAATGGCAGTTATCAGAATTTCAGAACAGCAGAGAGTGATAGCAGATGTTGGAGGAATAATTTGGTGCTCCTGCTGATAAGATAAATGTGCTACTTACTACAATATGGTTTATTATTTTTTTTTGGAAAATTCATCGTGAGCAATTCACTATCAACAATTCATCACTAGCAATTCATCGCCGTAACATATTTATCGCGTATACAATTCACTTCCAGTAATTCATCACTGTTGTGTATTCACCACATATTTTTTTATCAATATTTAAGTGGTCAAGAGCATCCAGAAAAGAAAAAGTACAGAAATTTTGCTGAACGCATTAAAAAGATAAACACAATGAATATACCATGACGGTGGATTGTTGGAGGTGAATTATGTACATAATGAATATGTCATGACAATAAATTGATGGCAGTGAATTGCTGACTTGCTGATGATGAATTTACCTGAACCCGGACGAAATCCTTTATAATACCTTTCCAAAAAACCGTCCAGTAGAAAGAGAAAATCTTAACAAGAATGTGCATGTATTTGAGAATTTGAATTCACAATTCGCAGACTTGTCTCTTTCAACATCTTTCTAAATCACAGCGATTGATAGAGAATTTTGCACCGAAATCTTTAAATATTTCCTGGCATACTCATGATACATGAACTTTTCATATATATTTCCATGTTATTCATAGTCACGACAAGCCAATCAATGTTAAACATAGAATCATGGTACGTTTTGCCTTGTTGCACAGCAGTACCAGAGAGAGGGATGCGTGGAAAGATACAAATGATAATTGAAGTGGAAAAAACAGTTAAGAGACAATTATCGAATCTTGCCAACCTTGGTGTGGACTACCAAGAGACATCGAACTTATTGCGTACAAATTATTATAAAAATCAAGCTTGCTCTATATCTAGCTTTATTATTTATTTTGAAAGTGACTGAATTGTTTTTTATCTCACAAAAAAATTTAATTTTGAAAACAACTAGTATTTTAAAAACATTGTTTTTAATTCTTTTCTAAAACTAGAATGAGATTACTTATTTAAGACTTGTAAATAATTGCTAATAAATCATTTATTTTTATATTAAGAATTGAGTATTAAGAAGATGGTAAACATGAAATATATTTTAAATTATTTTTGAGTGGGTAATGTTAGGAAGATTAGAATGAAGATGATAAATAAAGTAGAGGAAAAACAACAAAATATGAAATATGGTTATAGAAAGATGATAAAGCACACACACAAAAGATGATGTATATTTACAACAATAATCACTATTGATAAAAATGTTGCAACATAGAGACAATCTTTCTTCCTTTTTCTTCTTTTACAAATAAGACCATCACTCACTTACTTGTGTGCATATACATGCACACACACATAGAGTTCTCCTACATACTTCCTCTCTCTAGAGAGTTCAAAAAACAAGCAATAAAATATTATATGTTTTGGAGACTTCTTGACTTTTGTTATAGGCTTGTGTGCCAAGTTTCTAACTTTGGCACTATTTCTTCCTTTTTCTCCTTTTTAAAATAATAATATCAAATATATATAGCATTCTCTAGCATACATCCTCTCTCTAGAAAGTTCCTAAAAAAGTTAAAAATATTAAGAATTCTAGACACTTCTTGACTTGTACTCTTGGCTTGAGCACCAAGTTTCTAACTTTTATTTCACATGACTTGTACTCTTTACTTGTGAACCAATTTTCTATATTTGATTTGATATGACTTAGACACCTGGTAATTTTAACTTTTATGATACTCATTGAATCTTTAGCTTGACTTGATATGCCTTGTACTATAGCAATTAATACATTTGTAAAATAAAATATTAAGGGGAAAGATTGCATTTTCTACCACACTTATTAAACCTTGATTAGATAGTTTCAATGCATTTCACCTTGAAGTGGGGACTTTGAGGTTTGCTCTCAATCATTAAAAACCTACTTATAATAAGGTTTTTGTAAATATTATTGCAAGACATTTTGTTTACCTACAAAACTATAATTAAATTTCATCAGTATTAATCAGTTATCTAATAAAGTGATTTTGCGTATCAACATGATTCTCTAATGATTTGATATTGTGTATCAATATGCTTACTCTTTTTATGAAATACACATTTTTTGTTGAATTATTATCATAAAAAAATTCTTCCTTCTCTTACATTAAATATGTTAGCATTCTTCTTATTCATACTAGTTGACACATTGTTAATGTAGCTACAACTTATTTTATTTTTTTAGAGAGTTACAATCGGTTAAATTTTGGAATCCCATGACACTGCTCCTAAACAAAGGTTAAAGATGTATTCCAAGGTACTCTTTCTTTCATTAAGTTTCTAACCTAATCATTATTTGTATAACTAATAAGCCCAAATTCATTAAATGCATAATATAAAGTACCATAATTTCCATTAAATATCTTAATATTATTTTTCCATCTTACAAGTTTGTATCCATTAGTAATTCCATGAATATTTAAATTACTATCCTCTAGTAATATCATGAATCTTGAAATTAATCTTACTTCATACATGATATATTGGATAGTTTGGTTGTCGAGTACATCAAACTACCCACAAGTATTTTGTAAAAAAATAAATTGTAGTGTAGGAAATTATATATCTTAACAATTTCACATTATGTTTTGTCCCACTAATTTATTGGACTTAATTAAGCTTCTAATTTTCCAAATTATGCATTTGAAAGCCTAATATTTGTCATTTTCCGATGGAAGACAAGAATTGAATAAATGAAACCAATTTAAATATGTTATTGGTGGCATTTTAACATCTAAAATTCAAATATGAAGTGTCGGAATTTGGAATATAATTTTCAAGAAAGTGGATAAACACCTATGAATGCCTAGTTATTTTATCATTTGAATGGGAACAAGCTAAAAAGAGGTACAAATTTGAGAAAATAATATCATTAAGAGCAACTCAAGTGTAGCATTATTAGAGTTTATTACATAAATTCAAGATCAAACATCATACCAAATTCTATGTGAGTTTATGTGTGTGTTCATGTTCAATTTTTGTAAAGGCTAACCCTTGTTGTAGGTCTCCAAAGAATTCTACAATTCAAGTAAAGAAGGATCCAAATCCTTGAGGTGATGTGTATGAATTTAGTCCTTCAAGGAAGCCATTAAAGGGTGGTGAGTTGTAGTATTTTGTTCATTCATCATTCCATCTTTCAATTATCAATTTATCATTAACATTTCCATTGTGGAAGTGGAAACTCTTACATAGGGTTTGAATGAGGTAAGCCCCTATATGGAACAACATTTTATCCCTCTTTGAATGTCTAGGTTGTAGGTTTGGAAAGGATCAAAGGAAGATTGAAGACAAATTTTTAATTGTTACATTTGTTGTCATCAAGTTGTTAGGCCACAAAAACTTAATTACAAAGTTCATTGATGAAATTATAACAAGTTTACAATTAGGAATTAGGAGCTCAAATCCAGAACTAGAGGACTAAAAAAATAGTTTCAAGACACCTCATAAAGCACCCATTCAACTAGGGGTGACCTATTCCTACTACATGTTGGGAAAATGTGTCTCAACCTTGCAATTACATAAGGTATTGTTGATATGTAAGCATTGATGGGCATAGGGGGTAACCCCTATGAGGGTTTTGGAGGGATCACCCCCTCGATGCGGGTCTAGGGGTTGCATACCCCAATGGGGGCTTGGGAGAAACACCCCTGAAAGCCAAATTTAATGTGTATTTTATTATTATAAATATGGAATGTTCATCATCATCTCATATCTGATGGTCAATATTTTTCTATCTTGACTTTCCCTATAAGGAAACCCTATTTTATGAGGACATTATATTACAACTATGTATTGTGATGTATTTTGAGAGTCTGATAACGGTTTTGCTACCTTTGGATCTCCAATTGGTGATACTCTTCTGAGAAGCTTGCCCTGCAAGCATATTGTAATCTTTATGATTTTTGAATAATATATCAGGCAACTTTTGGAGTGTAGTGATTCTCTCCCAAAAGGATTTTCCCCATGTAAATCACTATGTTGTGGTATGCATGATATTTATGTTTATTTTTTAAAAAAACTATAACTATTGTAAAGATCTATAATTTTTTTGCATTATCCTCCTCTCAATATTAGTGTAGTAAGTTTTTTAACTACCATAGCTTCCTTACACTATATCACTCAAGATTAGCTTTCGATGATAGGTACACATCAGTTTGTACTTCTCGAATCCACATGCAAATCATTATTTTTGTTTATTTGTCTTCTAGTATTTGTATTTATCATATTAGGTCATATAGTCTAATTAGGAAACTCACTCCAAATCATTTCCAATTCATTCCTAAGACTCAAAAGGCTAGATCTAGGTCTAATTGACCCACCTTTGAGGTTGAAATTCAATCTATGCACCTTGTTGATTCACATCTTAATGAAATATTAGAAATGAGGGAATAGACCTTAGTTTTTGGAAATTAAACTTAGGTCATGTCACCACAATTTTATGTTTCATTTTGGTGAACTCGACATTTGACACCATTGTTTTATGATTTGGTAGTCTTTCACAACCTAGATTTACATTTTGCATCATTTTTTGCATCTTTCATTTAGGGTTTCATATTTGCATCATACAAAGTCACAAAAATCCAAAACAATTGCATATATATTGCATCATAACTTACATTATGGTGTTTCTTAGTAATTTATATCAGATTTTCATTTCAAAATTGCATGAAAAAGTGTCATTTTGTTCCAAAATTGTCATACATTTTCATTTCATTTACACTAATTTTGTTTAGAAAAAAATAGTTATTGTCAAACCTGTTTGTAGATAGGAAAAATAACCTTAAACAAAAATCTAAACATTTAGATTTTTTAGATTTTAGAACCATTGAAAAGGACTCAAATTCCCTTGGGTAGCCCTATCCTTTTATAGGTGCAACAACAAAATTTCTCATAGTTGTTTTTCTTTGTTTGCTCAATTTTCCTATACATGTAGATATTTGTTTGAATTTCATAATTGCATATTATAAATAATTTTTGAATTTAGTTCATTTGGTGAAAGAAAGTGCACTCTTTAGGGTTAAAATTTTCATTCAAACATCAACATTTTTAGGTCTCTACATCTTACAATTAGTCAATTGTTACATTTCAAATCTGAAATTTGCATTGAACTTTATTCAAAAAAATTCAACATTGCCACATACTTACATTATGCTTTAAATTGGAATACATTAAGAAAAATTTTGAAATTTATTTATGGTTATAGTTGTCTACATGTAGAATCAAAATCCTTAAGAAATGTAGTTTATAGTTCAACTTCAAACTTTGAAGACCCCTGACCAAGAATCAAACACCCTTGAGCCCAACCCTTTCCTACTTGTCTTGGCTAAGAAAATAGTTTTTGAGACATCTATTGTTGTGGTTCCTATTTGATTTTTCTTGTTGATTTATGTTTCTAAGTATTTTCTATACTTATTTAGTATTTTTGTGTTCATTTTGGGTGCATTTTTGGCACTGTGAAACTTGCATGAGTTTTACAACCTGGTGTCTTATTGCTAATACTTCAATGAGACATAGTTCGAGACTCATGGCATCCCACACTATTGGTACATTAGCTATGGATCTTGAGTTCTACAACCATTTCATGATAAGTTTATTCAATACTCAACCCATTTTAGACTCCATCCATAATGCCACAATTTCCATGATCTTACCATCAACCATTGTGATAGATGTTGAAACCGTGGTGGCCCGTGCCCACAAAGAGAAACTGAAACAATTGGAAAAATCCTTAAAAAAACTTCAAGAATATGTGAGCATGGAATATATCACTAGGACAATGGTCCTTCCGATAGGTAACATGAGGAAATTGCTTGATGATACTCAAGGATTTTAGGTAATGCATAGTCTAGCCTACATTATAGATAATCATGTACCTACAATGGATAGTTGCACTCAAGCTTTGGGGTACACTCAAAGTAAAGGAGGAATTGAAGTTCCTCTCCCTAAAATTGCAACCAAACAACATTATATCTCAAACATTGGATATTTCCATTTGGAATCCTTTTAATTTTGTGTATTCAAACATCATATCTCCAAACCCATCACCTTAGAAACTTACAATATAGTATTCCACCCAACACATATACACTTCCACCATATTCACCCAGTTACCAAAATATGATAAAGATTGATTTTTTCATTAACCAACACTTTTAAAATGTGACATTTCTTCATCAAAAAATATCAACACTAAACCAAATTCAAAATGGAAATCCATCACAATATGTCAAAGGAAACCCATTTTCACTATATATATTTAAAGCAAAAATTCCACAAAACATAGAAATACCCCACTTTGAGAAATACAATAGTAAGGGAGACCCTAGAAACCATATATATGCATACACAACATTATGCAGTGACATCATTTTTGAAGATAAGCTCTTGGATAGAATTTTTTCTAGGTATTTGAAGGACATGACCTTGGAGTGGTTTGTTGAACATTATACAATAACTTGATTCACTCATTTAATGAGCTTGTTGATGCTTTCCTCAACCATTTCCAAGTGCTCATTGGTGTCAAAATTAGTATATTGATTTAATGTGATGCAAACAAAGGAAAGGTGAAAAAGCTATAGATTTCATAAGCCACTATCAATTTATATTATCGCATCTCAATCTAACTCTTCATGATGCATAAATCCAAAGAATGTTCATTTATAACTTGCAAATAGAGATAAGGAAAAAAGCCCTATTAGAATTTCCATTCTTTATAAGTCTATGTATGATGCTTCATGATTATTAGAATTCGATTAATAAGTATGAAGAGGCATCTTCATCCAGACATACTGAGAAATATGAGCTCACACATCAAAACAAGTATCAATATATTAAGAATCCAAACAATAACTTTTTAAAGATAAATCCATCCCAAACAAACCATGTTGAACTTCAAGTTGCCACCATAAGCTCTACACTATACCAATTTCAACCTAGGGATAGGAAATTTACACCATTACCTGATTCCCTTCATTCAATCATCAAATTTTAATTAAGAACCTAATTCATTCACCTCTTGTCAAACCTATGGACACAATCAAACCCTTGCCACCAAATTATAACCCAAATTCCTTTTTTTCCAATATCGTCAATACCGTGGACATGACACAAAATGATGGATGTGTCTTAAACATAAAGTAAAAGACATCATTGATTCTAATCATATCCAGTTGGGAGGTGTTAATGAAAAATGAAATAAGTAAATTACCCCACCTAACCAATATTCTCAAATTTTCACCAACCTAATGCAATTTATTATTCAACTAACTTTGTGAAAGCTAGTCAAGTCAAGAATGATGTGATGAATTTTGATAATATTAAGGATATGAATGAAGATAATGATGATGATAAAAGTGATAATGAGGATGATCTACATGAAATGGTCACCCTCATAGACATTCAACCACATAAATTCCAAACCAATTTATTACCTAGCATTTCCTTCACCCATATTAATGCATCTATACATGTGCTCGATGGTCCTCTCTATATTGATAAATTAATTAATGATAAGACCATAAATGTGATACTTATTTGATCACATGTATGTAGAGAATGTGATCACTAAGGAATTATTGTTTGTGCATGAACTTTACCAAGACTCTTATGAACAATCAAAAGCATGGATTAAAAAATCATAATGGTTTCACTCACCTTACGATAGGTTCAATCACTATTCCATTAAAATTTGGACCAAAACAATTAGATATTTCATTCTCCATTATCCCAACATCGGATCAATTCTATGTGAAGATAGGGTATCCATGGCTATGCTCCATGAATTTCATCTTGTCAAGTATTCATAAGTACATAAAGTTCCCCTTTGATAATAAGATATTTACAATGCACAATAGTGGGTTCAATCCTTTGTCTTCCTATGGGATTTTTTCCTCCGATTTATTTTGGACTAAACCTATGAAGCCTATAAATCCTTGTGAAGATTTATTTTTCAAGTCATATCAAAATTTCAAGGAAACACACATACCAGAGTTATCTCTTAGAAATATTCCTAAGTTTGATAGAACCATGGTTTTTCCTTCTCTCCATAATATCATTGATGACGCTATGATTGAACCAAAAACCCTTTCAATTACCCAAGAAAAATATACTATAGTTCCTCCACCCATCTCCTATAAGAGACTGAGAGACAATAAAATGATGTATTTTGTGCCACAAAAGATAAAACAATTGTAGAGACATAAAGAAATAGTTGTTTCCCAGTCCATGATGGTCCCTTCAGTTCCTCCCTTAAGGGAAGAAAAGATATTGATAGTAAAGAAACCCACTCCTACATCATCACAAATTGAAAATCATGTAAGAATAAATTGAAATTATAAAGAGTGTAGGCATAGATTTCATGCTATTGCTTGTCAACCAGAAAAAAAGGAATAAACCAACACCTAAGAAAAAAACTTAAGAAGAAATCCAAATTTCACCAAAACAAGACATCAAACCAAAACAAGAGGTGAAACAAGAACATTCAAATGCAATAATCATAAAACCTCATATTGTGATCAATTTGGATGATGATGATGAGATTGCTAAAATTGATGAAGAAGTGCATAATGAGCCGAATGTGTTATTTTCAACTTCTATAAAGTTAGATGTGGGCAACCAAGATGATCCTCTTGATGAGAGTGGCCCACCAGATGTTGAACCTGATGATGCTCCTAGTACAATACTTTTTATAGTCCACTTGTCTAGTTGTCTACATTCCTTATAGGATGAGAAAGATTGAGAAGCAAAGGACCCACTCTAGGTTGGATCACATGTGAAGTACTTCTTCCATGTTTTTCCTTTCTATATTCTTTATGTTTTCTTTCATGTAATGTGATCTCCCATGTTATGTTTCTTGGCATTCATTTTTATTTGTGAGTTTACTTTGGACGACCCTTCTTGATCTATTGGCACAAGGATACGAAGGAAACAAACATGTCATGACATTGATACGAAGGAAACAAACATGTCATGACATTCTTTTATTTGTACCTTCATTCTTCTATATGAACTATAAATCTTCATCTTATGTTTTCCTTTTGGGGACAATGTAAAGAGTTGAAACATTCAGGTCTCTTCAATTTCGATCCAAAATTTTCTTTTTCTTCTCTCTAGTGTCATTGCTTCTTCGTGTTCATTGTTAAATGAGTATTTGGGGAATGATGTCAGTTGAAATCTCTATTATATCATTTTAGTAAAGACATATAGTGATACCAGATCCATGGATCCCTCAGTGTACTTTATATTGCATTTAGAGGGAAGCCCCTTATTGTGATGTACTTTATTTGGAAACATATCATTTGCATATGAATTTTTGAATAAGCCCTTCTGATCTCTTATTGCATGACATTTATCATTTTTCTACTTTAAAGCAATTGCTAACAACATGGTGTTTAGAAATTTCTTTAAAGTGGGGGCATACATTGGCATTAGTTTCCTTCACTTTTCCTAGAAAGACTGGTCTTATTGGTTTGTTGACATTTCACATTTGACATTTTATTGGCTTCACTTTGTTCATAGGAGTTGAACTTTGTGTAAGCATTGGCATATATTTTTTATCATTTTTGTAGAACTTTATCAAGGTTATCAAGAAGTATAACCCTTGGTATGGTTATGGGCACACCTTGTAGACCTAGTGTGTGTTTCCTATTTTGATACCTAGTATTTAGGGGTTCACCAAGTGAAAAATAGTCCTCACTAGATTATGTGTCTTCTTGTTTATCATTCACCTAGCACATATCACAATTTTTTATTGTGTTAGTCATGAACACCTTTTGTATAGCCACTAGCATGGTACAACTTGTTAGCCCACACCCCTTTTTTCCTCTTTTTCATTACATTTAATTTGATATTACATTTTTTCCTTTCTATATGTGGCAACTAAAATAGTATCCTTTTACTTTTCCTTTATTTTTCGGGCCCTCCTTGTAAAACTGAGGTTAATATTTCCTTCATTTAGTGTTGTAATGTGTTTAACACATTCACATTAGGGCTTGGTCCCTTGTGAACTAATGAATATAAATGGTACCTTCTGAAAGTGTTGTGAAGTATTGTAACACACTTTAACACTTTTCTAGAGGGTTTTATTAATTAACTATACCTAATAAATTTATTTTTAACCTTAATCATGCATTATTTAAAGTGTTGTAAAGTGTTGTGTGTCACAAAAAAATGTATAATTGGACATTTTTACACTCACTTGAGTCTCTCTCATGGATTTTAGCTTGATTTTGCCTAGATTTAATTTTGTAATGTGGCCAACACATTCACATTAGGTCTTGGACCCTTAAGAATCATTAAGACTTCTAGAATGTGTTGTAAAAGTGTTGTGAAGTGTTGCAACCCACTTTAACAATTTTCTAGGACCCTTTCATTATAATTCACCCAAATAACCCCTTTTTATCACTAACCAAGTCTTATTTCAAAGTGTTCTAAAGAGTTGTAACAAAGTCTAATGCTTTTCTATACTTTTCATCACTAATTCAACCCTTTCTTATGTTTAAATGACCCTTAATGCACTTTCCAACCATACTGAATTGAATTTTTTAGAACATTCTTGTTAAACAGGTCTTATTAAATACACTTTTAATCTTTGACACCTAGTAAAATAGCCATAGTGGGACCAAGTCGCCATCTAGGGCGACTTAGTCCCACTGTGCACAAAAATCAAGATAATTTCAAAATTTTGGCAAGATTTTATTCTGTTACCCTTGAGGTCGGCTTGTGATGTCTTATTTTTGGGAATTATAGTAAAATCAAGAATAAATAAAGGTTTTTCCCCTCATCTTGAATCTCCTAATTCATACCACATTCAAGCATTCATTCACTTAATTATCTAAGAAATTATCAAGCATTCAAGCACTCTAAGCATCATCAAGTCATCCACTAGAGTGCTTCATTGCATATCTTTAGATTTCTACATCAAGCATTTGGTGATTTTATGACATTGCATGTTGTCTATTGATCATTATATCTTTATTCCACTTCATTTCATAGGGTTTGATTACCAAATTGGGGTTTGACAAAGGAAAACCTCTATGCTCTAACCCTTAACCCTTTTTTCCCCTCTTTGCATGTGTGTTTGTAGGTCTACAGATTTATCAAAGAGTGTAGTGTCAAAAAGTGGTCAACAATCCATCAAAGTCAACAAATCCCTAATTGAATTTTGGAGATCCATTTCATCTCATTTTCTACAAAATTTGAACTAGACACCTTTCAAAAAAGGAAGTGCAAACCAAAAGCTATTGAATCCTACCCAAAAGCTCTTGAGATCCCTAGGTGGACTAAATCACCATCTGTGGAAAATTAGTCCCACTACCAGGCTTGAAAATTGATTTTTACATTTCTGAGTACCCATTTGGAAGATTCATAGATTTTCCTTAACATTGGACTAATTTTCCCAACTTGGGGTATTTTTTTTACTATTTACTTACATTCTTAAGTGTTTTTGCATACATCATTATGTTTTCTAGTACTTTGCATTTCTTAGGTTTAGCATTAGTAATGATCTTTATTTTTCAATTTATTGCATTAGGACATCATATCAAGCATATTGCATCCCTTTTACATTAATTTTGAGTGTAGAAAGTGGCATTTTGGGTCCATTTCTCTCCTTTTACATAAAAAACCCTAGAAGAGTAAGAGAACCCTTGGATCCAAAAAATTGGTGTCCACATTTTGGTAAACCTGACTGAACATTTTTCTTTCTAATTTGAAGTCCATTTGCATCCTACGTTTCACTTGCATCAACATTACATTAGGTGTTGCATTGTTTAAATTGCATCCTAGGGTTTTAAAAAATTGCATTAGTGCATTTTATTTCATTGAAAAAAAACAAAATTTTGCATTTTCTTTCTGTAGCCATATATGTGCCTCTGAAAAACATAAAATTGCATTTAAAATTTCTTAAAAAACTCAAGAAAATCATCATTGGGCAACTTAGTCCTTCTGCACATTTTGTACTAAATTTTTTGGCATTTTTTGGCTATTTTTTGCATTTTTGTTTTCTATTGTTGCATTACTATTGCAGTTTCCATAATTGTAGTTATTAGCTGAACCATTGATTTTGATGAGGTCTATAGGCCACTCTTGCAATCTTAGGCTTTTTCATCTAAAAGGAGAGAGATAAACCCTCAAAATCAATGTGGTTCATTGAATCTAATGTATGTGCAGTGTGTTTAAGGATAAATGAGATTATCTAAATGCAACTAAGCAATGTAATTGACTGATTATGAATGTTAAACCTAAGAAATATGCAATGTTTGAAAACAAAGTGATGTTTTCCAAAAGCTTAAAAGGATGAATGAAAATGCAAATTAAACCAAATAGAAAGTTGTTTTTTAGAATATGTGCACTTGTAAAGCTAACGATGACTAGAAAGCAATCTGTAAATCTAGAAAATCTAACTTTTGGGCTGACTAGGACTCATTTGCCACCCTGGGCAAATCAATCATAGGTTAGGGTTTTTCTACCCAGAAATTGATTTCTGCAAATTAGGTGTCTAAATCTGCATTTGACTCAAAAATTCACCTCATGAGGGTCTCATTTGCATGCATGATGAATTAGTCCAATTTCATTTTTTTGTAATTTCAAGTCTCTACTTTGCACCTTGACACCTGTATAGCATTTTTTGATGGAAACCCAAATTAAGATCTCAATTTTTTTTTGCAAAATAGCTTAAAATTTTTTGTCTAATGGGGATTTTCCTTGGTCAAATCCCTAGTTGGGTAATCAAACCTTAAATGGATAAAAATCTGCATAAAAATCTAGCCTTAGGTGTGTTAAAGACTAGGAAAGTCCAAAGTATGGTAAAACCCTATCTTATTTGTGCTAGAATAAGATGTGCAAATGTGATTTGAATGGTGCAAGACTTCAACCTTAGAAATCCTACACCATGTCAAAAATATATACAAAAGAAATGCAAATGGAATGTAAACCTTAATCTGCAGATAGAGAAGAAATGGAAGATGGAATCACTTTGAAAACAAGTCTTTAGATGTGATTTGATGGATAGTTGCATCTCCTCAACCTATATTTCTCCATGATTCACCATAGGAATCCATCATCAAATCCTTGTAATGTTAAACCTTCATCCAAAAAGTGAGCTTCAAGACCTACAAAAACCCTAGTTTGCTGCCCTAAAACTTCAACTTTGCTAATGAAACTTGTTCTAGAAAACTATAATTTAGAATTTTCTTTTGTGAAATGACTAAGAGATGTGAAAAATGACTTAAAATGAGTATTTATAAGCATAAAAACCTAATTTTCCCATTATTTAGACCTAAGAGGTGGAAATTCACCAAAGAACTAAGTTGAACTAATTGAATTCCTACTCAAAATTGAAATTTCCTTGAAAGGGACTCATTTGCCCAAGGTGGTGAATGGGTCCCACCAATGGTTTTTGAAGGTGGCTTTTTGGGATATGGATGAATTGAATGTTGATTGTCAGTTGATTTAAGTGAATTCTCAAGTGAAACAATCCTCTAGATAAAAAATAATGGGTCGTAGGGGCTTATAAATGTTGTTTTGAAGGATGAATAATGCAAGGGTGCTCAAAAGTGTTGGTGTAATTAATATTTAATTACACTTGCATAATTTTAATTAGGTAATATTTTAATTCCTAAGTTAATTATTATCATCCTTATCTTGTTGAGCTATCTTGTTGCTCAAGATAAGATTAGGGTTATGCATACTTTCCTTTTATAAAGAAAATCATCTCATGTAATTAATGAGTTCCTGAATAATTTTTTTTGCATATATTTATGCAAAGCTCTACTTTTATTTTCTTTTCCTTTTTGTGGAAGGATTTTTGGTTTCAATGTCTGATCTTGGTTTCTAACATGGTATCGAAGCCTTGATTTGCAACCCCTTTTTGATTTTTTGAGAAAATCATTGCAAAGTTCATCTGGGATTCCTCAAGGGTTTCATGCCTTGATTTCATATATGTAGCATTTTGGATCAGGTAGGGCCTTTCCATTAGATTCAAAGCACTGGAAAAAGTCAAGATTGTCTTTTATTTTATGAATTTTGGTCATCATTTTCTAGATCCATGAGGGTTTCAAGCGCGAAGATTTTTTTCAAGCTCTGGAGGTAGCTAATTTTTTAGAGCATTTTGAGCTCAAACAGAGGTCACCATTGTGTTCGCAGTGGCCAAAAACCCTAAGATTGTCTTTCATTTCATTGATGTTCGAGAATTGATTCTAAGGAAAAAAAATTGCCAAGGAGGTCGTACAACCTCCACATCACACTTCCCAATTCATGAAAATAAAAAAAATTTGAGAAAGGATTTTTTTGGGGTCTATACATGTGCTTCCAGTGCAAAAGAAACTTGCCACCAGTGCTCCATCAAGTTGCCACCACCATGCCACTTACGGGCCACTAGCCACCGATGGTGCCCTCATCCGTCACCTCTAGCCTCCACAGGCTCCTCTACGCATGGTTGCGGTCATATGGGGACCAGGAACTATGCGCCTAGCCCCCGACTACTTCCAATAGAACTGTTAGTCATATCGGCGACTAGGAGATCGATGCTTAGCCTTGGCCGCCCAACTCAATAGCCCACCAGTCTTATGGAGGACCAAGGGCTCCACTATAGCCCCATCCCACAAGCCCCTAGTCATGCATAGAACTAAGGGCCGAAATGTTTTTGAGCCCCCTAGGGGCCTTGTAGGCCAAATTGACCTTCTTGGAGTAGTTTTCACGAAAATGGGGATAACTTTCGCCCACTATGTCAAAATCAGGAAAACAAGATATTGTTGGAAAGATGATTCTGTGCACTATGCTGTTGTGTAGTTTATTTTTCAGTATTTTTCATTTTAGCTTAATTTATTTTTGTTTGAAGTTAGATTTTAATTTATGGCTTCTATGCTCATAACATTTGCCATGATCTCCAATTTTCACCTTCTTTATGGTGTTGGAAAAGTATTGAAGAGCTCTACGTTGCTATCCATGCACAAGTTTTTTCTTTGTATCTGTCCTAGGTTGATCGGTATTCCATATTTTTCCTGATGAGTTCTTTGGAGATTACTTGGATGTTTTGGTAGTTGGAAGGGTGAAACTTGAATCTTTGCACTTCATTTGAATATCACATCATTTTATTTTCCATTTATGCATTTATAACATTCTCTCCTTCTACAATCATTGGGTTATTATAATAAATGAACTGATATAAAGTTCCATCAGGGGGGTTTCTTGCATAATAATCTGATTAGAGTGTGCATGCACTTTGATCTCCATCTTGTTTTTGATGTCAACTTGCATGGGTTGTATCTGGTTTCTTAGTTTGTTTTCGACACATTTTTGCTCTAGCTTCACACATCAATTCACATCAGTTCACACTTCTGATTGAGAGCCTATGGTTAATGATCCACATTGGATCCATCTCAATTTGAGAGACACTAAATTTGTGGTTAATGTTCCAAAATATTTATGGTACTTGCTCCTATGGATCAGTTTTAGTCACAGTTTGGCATCGACGTCGAGATACATAGCTTCCAAAATCTTTCATCATATCATTCCCTCTTATGAGGGGCATCATTTTATCTAATTTTTCTTTATGGATTCTAGGGTTGTTCCAGTTTGTGAAGTTTTCCAGTGTTTTGTTGCATTGGGTCTATTGTTGCATTATCATGATTCCTTGAGTCAATCAGTGATTCTCATTTGATTTCTTGTAGACAAAAGTATCCTTCCTTGCTTGTTGGATTGCGGTTCTAGTGTTACTCCACAGTGTTCTTCTAGTGCTTCTTTGCAGTAGTCATCTCATTGTAGGGGGGTTTTTGTCCCACTAGGTTTTCCTTCTCTACCTCATTATTGCATTTATATATGGGTACCTGATCAGGCCTTGTTGTCGGGACCCATTCATGCTTTCTTGCATTCATCCTAGTTTTAGGTGCATGCTTTTTTAGTATCCCTAAGTTGCACTTATGGGGGGTATTGGTGTAATTAATATTTAATTACACTTGCATAATTTACTTAGGTAATATTTTAATTCCTAGGTTAATTATTGTCATCCTTATCTTATTCAGCTATCTTGTTGCTGAAGATAAGATTAGGGTTATGCATACTTTGCTTTTACAAAGAAAAACATCTCATTTAATTAATGAATTCCTAAATAATATTTTTTTGCACACCTTCATGCAAAGCTCTTCTTTTTTTTTTTCTCTTTTGTGGAAGGATTTTTGGTTTGCATGTTTGATCTTGGTTTCTAACAAAAAGTAGGTCTAATTAGGCATGAAATTGTCCCTTTTCTCAAGAGTGTCCAATTTTCTATGCCACATTTAGCCCCCACTTAAGTGCCTATATGAATCTACGTACGTATGTAAGCTAAAGGACTCTAAAAAGTGCACTTTATTACATAAAATGATACTCATTCAAAATATGAGAGAATGAAGCCCCCAATGTAGTTATCTACAAAATGACAACATTAGGAACTGCATCCTACAACATACATTCATTAATTATCCAAAGATCCTTTTATCTAATACCTAGGAATCCAATTCGAGGGTAGATGTATGCCCCCTTAATTCCACTTTCTTTACAAAGGTGGAATCAAGGTAGCAATCTAGCCACATCGAATAAACAACATCATACCATAGGGAATTTTCAAGTACCATTCCACGTAACAATAGATGATTGATGATGTCGGGCGTGGAATCACAATTCCAATGCATCAAACAACATTGAAAACAAAGTACCCTAACTCTCGTTATGATGTTTGGAAGAAAATATGCTTTACTAAATCTTAAGAGAAAATAACCCTAATTTAATCTGCGTATGTGTAGGATCATCATGGAAAAAATAGGCCCTTAAGTGGCAAAAAATTTAGAAAAATTGAAGTTAGGCAACTTGACATAAAATTTGAATAAGTTATCTATATTATTTCAAAAATATGTAAGAATAGAATCTATAGAAAATTGAATGTAGTTTCTAAACTAATAGGTATTTTTTTAGAAAAATCTGTTTGGTGAAAAATTGAAATTTCAATGCAGTAGTACTTAAAATTTAGGGAAAAAATAAGAAGTAGGTGTTTGTCTGACCACCCTAACCACAATAAAATGATAATATTTTTATTATATTTTAGATATAAGTAGAGGACTCATGTGGTTGTGATGCATGTTTTTAATAATTTTTTTCCAAGTGAATATTTAATTATGAATTTTTTATTACAAATTTTAAAAAATATAAAAAATTGTATGTTTGACCACCTTAACTTTGTCAAAATTTCATGAAATTCATTTTTTTCTTTTTTAATCCTATAGTATGTGAAGTATATAATGTGACGCATATTTCAGATTCAAAAAATGTGATACCGTTTGAAAGCTACAAATGTTTTTCATTTAGCCTATCAATTAGGACTTTAGTTGTAATTCAAATAGAAAATGAATAATAATTATTTATTCAATTAAAAGTAAATGATAATTTATATTGGTGGAAATATGAGAATCTCCTTTAAAAACTCTTTTCATTTCATCAATTTTGGGTTAAAAAAGTTGTTAGCCACATACCCTACACACACCCATCATATCACCACTTTTTGGCCCATCATGATCCTGCACATACCCATGCATAAGAGTAAAAGTGATGAAAATGGGTTAAAAGAAGTAGAAGAGAGTAATTTGTCACTTACTATTGCATTTTACCTTCTTTTAGCTTGAGAGGGAGGAGTGAAACGATAAGATGTTGAGTAGATGGGATTACACATCTTTGTAATTGGATGAGCTTCAAGAGCAAGTGGCACACAACGAGATATATTATAAGGTGACTTGATTTTGCAACTTTTGCCATGTGATTTTGTAATAATTTAATGATTTTTAATACATGAATAGGTTAATTTAGGATCTTGGAAAAAGGTTCGCAAAGTGTCCCATTTCTTTGCGAAGTGTCCTAAAAGGGTTTGAAAGTGTCTAGGGGGATTAGAAAAGCACACTAGATTTACTTTAGCACACTTGCATGATGAAATATGTGAAAATTGAAAAGATTAAATTTTGTGATGATTTGGATAGGTCCCTGCCTAGTTTCAATATTGGCTAGGGGGAAGGTAGATTAGTTTTATGAGAGATTTAGTGCTAGTACTATCAACAACAGAGACAGAGCATTTACATGCAATAGGTATCTATTGGGAATATATGATGCCACCCATGAGATACCATGTCGCCATGCTCATGGCCCTATATGAGTGTTGGGATGTCGATACATGTACCTTTCATCTTCCTATCAGGAATATGACCATCACTCTTGAGGATGTACACTATATTCTCTGAGTTACTATTCGGGTAGAATGGGTATATTTTTGAGGGGGTCCATCAATCTATGAGAAGAAGGTGGATATGTAGTATTCCTTGGATCGACTTGTTCATGATGAGCACGTGAGAGCACGAATCGAGCTTCCCATGCTTATATATTTGTGAGCTTCTATTGTTAGATGGATTATGATGCATACAATGGCTCTTATTCTCAATCCTAAAGGACAAGTGACACACTTAGATGGAGGATTCGTACACTTGATTTAAGGGATGTATGAGCACAAGATAGTCTACACATGGGGCGGCTACATCCTAGCACACTTATATTATGATCTTGGAAAATTTGTGTTTCGAGAGATTGAGAGTATGGTGCATTGTATGCTTCTATAGGTGTGGTCCCTCAAGCATATTACATACACCAGGCCTATTGGGTTCCCTTTTCCTATAGTTGTAGGATATCCATGAGCATTTAGCTATCCTATACGATGCTTGTGGAAATAAAGAGATTTACATTTTTGGAGGGTGAGATTTGACTACCTGTAGGAGGACAATATCTTATGGAGACTCTATCTACTCATTCTACAGTGGCTAGACCCCATAGAATAGTTGAGAAGGATGTAGATGGAAAACTTTCTAGCTAGAATGAATGACTATGTTGTACGACCTTTCTATTATGGGTGAGCCATGTGACAGTTTGGGAAGTTGAAGACACCATCGAGGGAATTCCCATTCATTAGGTGATTAGTGCAGAGTACTTGGAGGTCAGGTGATACTGTACAACTTACTATAGATCATGTTCATGAGAGTGATTTTGATGATTAAAATCATGATCAGCCACCATTCGCTGACACTGATGATGTTGATAGCACATATGAGCATGCGGAGTGGTGGTCAATGACATGAAAAACTCTTATGTTTCCCATGTATGTCCCTATAGGTGATGTAGGACCAGTACCAGATGAGGGAGATGAGTGAAAGGATAAGGTCAAGGATGTATGATACATGCCAACAAATATATTTACTAATGTTATCGATGATGAGTATGAGTTAGAGGCCAATCTTGACTATGAGGACCAGGATGGAGAGGAGGATGAGGATTATGAGGAGGATGAGTATTATGAGGAAAAGCCACCCTTGAGTGAGGGTGATGAGGTAGCGATTGAGGATCAATACGAGCATGGAGATTCCTCACACACTTTACAATTCTAGATCATGTGTAGTAGCTACAATAGACATTAACACCCATAGTCAAAGAGAGGCTAGCACATCCTCCATGCCCCTAGAGAGGATGAGGTTGATATTCCTCATTTTCCTAGAGACATAGGTGATTATTTTTTTGATTTTATTCATGTACTTTAGTATATTATATTATATATATATATATATATATATCATGATGATGTGTATTGATTGTGTACTATTCTATCTTGCAAGAGTGATGAGAGACTGGTGAGAGTTCTAAGGTTAGGCTATAGTGGAGACAATGCATACATCCATTGAAGAGGAGGAGATGGATCCTGACTATGTGTCCCCACCAATAATGGAGGAGCCAAAGTCACTCAGACCTTTCATGAGGTTACGGGTAGCATACAAGAGTTTGAGGAGATGACTCTGTCAAGCTGAGAGTGCAGGATAATCAGTGTAGACCTCAACAAAGGTTGATAGACTGCATGCAAAGCTAGCACAGGTACAATAAGAGAGGGATCAAATGGTAGAGGACCAACTTGTGGCTCTTGGTTGAGTAAGCGTCTAGAGTATGCACTTAGACTCGGTAGTTTGAAGTCATGATCACACACGACCATCTCATGACATCCAAGGACCAAATCATGAGGGAAAGAGCCCATGGGGTCTAGCTATCATAGACCTTAGTTATTTTTTATATGATACTGAGATGTATATTGTAGATACCACATTGTTTACTAGAGAATATGTTAAATTAAATACACCTTTAACTCATATAAGGTTCTAACTTAACATAAAACAAGGGTGAATAGTATGAATCCCAAAGTAATTATAAAATAGACTTAAATAATTACCTTAGTGTTCAAGAAAAATAGAAGATTAGTTATCAAGAACAAAGAATGTGAAATTTATGTAGAATGACATCAAATAACTTCAGACAACACTGCTTTAACAATCATACTATTCATATATATTAGAGGTAATATCGACGCAAATGTGTGACATCAATAGTTCCCTGAAGGGATGTTTTGTCATGCTTCATTAAGACATAAGCACCAGACCCATAATTGGTATCAACTATGTAAGGTCCTAACCAACTAGGGCTGAATTTATCTTTATCTTCATTTTCAACAATAGTATTACATTGATACTCATAAAGAACAAAATCACCCTTATGAAACATCCTAGGAAAGACATGCTTGTTGTGTTTTCATTGTGATTGTTTGAAGTAAGCTTGGAGATGTTCAAGAGAGTTAATGTGATATTCTTCAAGCATCTCAAGCTAGTGCAATCATTGGTCTTTATAAGTTGCATCGTCAATAAGGTCTTGAAGAGAAATTCACAATGTAGTAATTTCTAACTCTAAGGGCATGATTGCATCCGTGCCATAAACAAGGTTATAAGTTGTAGTCCCCGTAGATAATCTAACACTTGTTCAAAAAGCCCAAAGTGTATAATGTAATTGTGTATGCTATTCCTTATGATGTTTGTTAATAGCTTTCTTTAGGATTTTCTCTATAATATTATTAGTACTTTCAGCTTGTCCATTGGACTATGGATAATAAGGTGTAGAAAATCTATGTTGAATGTTGAATGTTTCATGAAAATTCTTGACTTTGTTATTCTTAAATAGGGTTCCATTGTTTGAAACAACTTTGGAAGGAAATGCAAAGCAAGCAATTATGTGTTCCAATATGAAATTAAAAAAATACTTCAACATTTGTAGATCTAAGAGGAATAGCTTCTACCCATTTCATGAAATAGTCTATTGCAGTTGTGATAAACGTATGTCTGGTAGAAGAGGTAGGTGAATTTTTTCCAATAAGATCCAATCCCCTTACTAAAAAAAACCAAATGGGAATTTGGGCATGAAGCTTAGAAGCAAGAGCATGGATCAAATTGCTATGTTCTTGACATTTGTGACATCATTTAATGTAAGTGAACTAGTCTTTCTTCATCTATCTCCAATAATATCCCATACGAATGAGTTTTTGCACTAATGATCGTCCTCCAAAATGACCTCCACAGGTACTAGCATGAGCTTGCTCAAGGACTATAGGGATTTTGGAATCCTTAAGACACCTTAGTAAGAGACCATTAAATGATCTTCTATACAACACATCAGTGAGGATCACGTATTTAGATGCTAGTTTGCATAAATGATTTCAAGTGTTTGTTGTTGTAGGCTCGGGAATGATACCATCTTTTAAATAATGGTATATTATATCAAACCATTCATATGAATCATCTTGAGTTATTGTTAAAATGTCTTCTAATCAAGTATGAATCAAAGCATTCATGATGGGTTGAATAAAAAGGGTGAAGTCTATTGAAGGATCATGTGGGGATATAAGAGAGTCTTCACTCGCCATTGTATCTGCATGTCTATTATCTTTTCATGGATTGTTATCAATGGTGAATGATTCAAACTTCTCTAACAGTTTGATTGTAAGATCCTTGCATTTTGATAACTTGTCATGTTTAGATTGATATGTCCCATTGATTTGTTTGATTACTAACTGTGAATCACCAAAGATCTTGATATGTTTAGCATTCATGGTTAAAGTAGCTCGCAATCCAGTGATTAGTGCCTCATACTTAGTTGTGTTATTTGTACATAGGAAATTTAAGCGGTAGAACAAGGGAATAGGTTTTCCATCGGGTGGAATCAATACCACTCCAACACCATAACCTATTCTACACTTAGATCCATCGAAATACAATTCCCATGTTTTAATATCAACAATCAAGACACTATCATTAGGAAAGGAGTCATGATTAGTTAATGCGAGAGGAGAAGGAGCATCAACTAAGTGATCGGTTAAGGCTTGTCCTTTGATTGATTTTTGGGTAAAAAACTTAAGGTCAAACTCAGTTAACAACATCACCCACTTACATAAGCATCCATAAAGGTTTGTTTTGTTGAAAATATTTTTAAGGGGATCAAATTTTGTCATGACTTCTATTTTAGCATTTACTAAATAATGTCGCAACTTGATAGTAGTGAATACAAGAGCCAAACACTATTTTTCAATTGGTGAATATCGAGCTTTATAATCAATTAAGGTTCGACTAATGTAATAAACAAGATGCTATTTTCCATGATAGTCTTGTTGAGCCAAAAATGCTACAAGAGCATGGGCTGATGCAGCTATGGACAACATAAATGGTTTATTTGGCAAGGTGGGTTGTAAAACAAGTGGATATGGAAGGTATTCCTTTAAACTATCAAAATCCTATTTACAATCCTCATCCCAATCAAAAGGTACACTCTTTTTAAGAAGATGTCAAAGGTAATGTGTGATCACCTAAAGATGCAACAAAATGATGGATAGCTTGAATTCAGCCTTGTAGTGTTTGCAATTGAGAAATGTTCCTAAGAGGTGGCATGTTAATAATTGCATCAATTTTTTTTGTGTCCATATCAATGCCTCTGTGAGATATGACAAACCCCAAAAGTTTACCACTATCTATGCCAAAGACACACTTTTTCGTATTTAATGGCATATTATATTTACATATTTGTTTGAATATTTTCCAAAGAACATTTACATTGTCTTGTCTTGTTAAGGATTTAGAAAGGATGTCATCAACATAATCTTACAATTTTTTGTGGATGTAATCGTGAAAGATCAATTTCATTGGTCTTTGATAAGTTGTGTCAACATTTGTTAAACCAAAGGCCATTACAACCCAACAAAACGTTCCCCAAATCATTGTAAAGGTGGTTTTGTATTGATCTTGAGAACTAATAAGGATTTGATTATAACCAGAAAATCCATCCATGAATGACAACAAAGCATGTCCAGTAATTGAATCCACGATCATGTCAATATTAGGAAGTAGAAAGTCATCTTTTAAAGAAGCTTTATTCAAGTGATGAAAATTTGTACATATCCTAATATGATTATCGGGTTTAGCAACTGCAACAATGTTTGAGATCGAAGGAGAATAATCAATTGGTTGAACGAATCTTGCATCAAGGATTTTTTCAAGCTCTGGTTTAACATGCTAGGCTATGTTAGGGTGCAATTTTCATATCTTTTGGTGAATGGGTTTAGCTTGTTCAACAAGAATGATGTTATGTGTCACAATTTTTGGGTCAATTCTTGGCATATTAGAATATTTCCAAGAATTTTTTTAGGAAAATCATGAAGTAAAGTTGTAGTGTCTTCTTGTTCTTCATCAACAAGGCACTTCCCAATTTGAATAACTTTGTTTTTATCATTGAGGTCCATTGGTATGTCAATTGTATCTCCTAAAGGGAGTGCATTAGATGTAGGAACTTCAAAATTATATTGTTCTTCAGTGATATCACTATTGTTTTTCTTGGTAAAGTCTATCATAGCACAGTTAACCTATTTCATGCAGGAGTAGTAGAGGATGTGTTATCATAAACTCCTAATATTTGTTTCATAGTTTCATCACTATCAACATACTACCATGATGGTGACAAGTTCATATAAAGCAAATTCAGGATGTTTGATTGTGAGTTTGTGTTTTGGTTGACATGTAATAGTGTTGATGTTCAAAGATGGTCGTTGAGTAGCTTTTCTCATCTTAGAAAAATAATATCCCAATCCAAGTTTTGTCTCTTGCGTATTAGGTTTGAGAGGAACACGAATACCTTGCTCATGTTTTCCACACCCTTTTCTAGTATATCCTAATTTTTTTATAAGTTCATAGCCTTTCCCATAGATTCTTTCCATTTCTTTTGGATTAGGTGGAGGTTGATAATCTATCTCATCAACATTTGTTGTGTATGTTGTATTTTCTTCCAAAGTAGAGGAGATAGATGTTTGAGAAGATTGCTCAAAATTTTGAGTTGACATGATGGTTGGTTGGTCTTATTTCTCATCTATCTTTTGTGTGATTATGTATTCACCCATAAAAGAAGGTGTGAATTCTAAGGATCCCCAATCATCACCAAATAATTTAGATATCGATTCCTCATTGTTTTGTTCAATTTCAAGAGGGTCTATAGTGGATGTTGGAATTAATGTTTTGAGAGGACTTGTAGCTCATTTTCCAAGCTGCAAGCAACTTTCGGCTCGAGGTCTATTTCAAATTGATAAATGTGATTGTTATAGATATATTTCATGATACGATTAAGGGTTGAAGACACTACATTCATCTCATGAATCCATGGTCTTCCCAAAAGAAGATTATCGTAAGATCATAAGGCATGACATGAATAGGATTTTTCAAAGTAGCCACCCCCATTGTAATAGGTGAAGTGATTATACTGAGTGGTTTGCTTTGTTGTATTTTCAAATCCTCAAATGGATATGGAATCAAGTATTATATGTGACTTGTCAACACACAATATATCAAGGAGATTCACACTACACACATTAAGGGCATAACCATTATTGAAAAGGGTTCTATTGATACCTATTCAATTGAATTGAGGTATCATAGGATCATCATGGAAAAACCGACCCTAAGTGGCAAGAAAATTAGAAAAATCAGAGTTAGGCAACTTGACATAAAAATTTGAATAAATTATCTATATTATTTCAAAAATATGTAAGAATAACATCTGCAAATTGAATCTAGTTTCTAAACTACTAGGTTTATTTAAAAAATAAAAATCTATTTGGTGAAAATTTTTAAATTTCAATGCAATAGTACTTAAATTTCGGGAAAAAATAAGAAGTAGGTGTTTGTCGACCACCTAACCACAATAAAATGATAATATTTTTTTATAAGATTTTAGATATAGGTATGTGGAGGATCATCATGGAAAAAATAGGCCCTTAAGTGGAAAAAATTAAAAAAATCAAAGTTAATTCATTGGCGTAAAAATTTGAATAAGTTATCTATATTATTTCAAAATTATACAAGAATAGAATCTGTAGAAAATTGAATGTAGTTTCTAAACTACTAGGTTTATTTTAAAAATAAAAATCTATTTGTTGAAAAATTGAAATTTCAATGTAGTAGTACTTAAATTTAGGAAAAAATAAGATGTAGGTGTGCATGACAACCCTAACCACAATAAAATGATCATATTTTTTTATAAGATTTTAGATATAAGTAGAGGACTCATGTCTGATGTGATGCATATTTTTTTGTAACTTTTTACAAGTAAATAATTAATTATGAATTTTTTATTACAACTTTAAAAAATATAAAAAATCGTATGTCTAACCACCTTAACTTGCTCAAAACTTCATGAAATTCAATTTTTATTTTTTAATCCTATAGTATGTGAATCGTAGAGTGTAATGCATGTTTTAGATTCAAAAAATGTGATACCATTTGAAAGTTATAGATTTTTTTCAATGAGCATATCAATCAAAACTTTAGTTGTAATTCAAATTGAAAATGAATACTAATAATTTATTAAATTCAATGTAAATCATAATTTATATTGATGGAAAGTTGAGAATCTCTTTAAAAACCCTTTTCATTTCATCAATTTTGGGTTAAAAAAGGTCGTCAGCCACATACCCTACACATACCATTCATACCACCACTTTTTCACCCATCATGATCCTGCACATAGCCATATAAGTTGAGGAGTCATGTCCCAAAGTGATGCATATTTTTTTGTAATTTTTTTTCAAGTAAATAATTAATTATGAATTTTTCATTACAAATTTTTTAAAATATAAAAAATATATGTCTGACCACCTTAACTTGGTCAAAACTTCATGAAATTCAATTTTTTTTTAATCCTACGGTATTCAAAGCATAAAATGTGATGTATGTTTTAGATTCAAAAATGTGATATTGTTTGAAAGCTATAGATGTTTTCAATAAGCCTATCAATCAAGACTTTAGTCATAATTCAAATAGAAAATGAATAATAATTATTTATTAAATTCAAAGTAAAGCATAATTTATGGGTGAAGCCATAATAGTGGTTTACAATTTGATGGAGGAAGGAAAATTGAGAAAAATGACCCCATGGCAAAAAAATTGGTTTTAGGGGTTCACATGAACCTACATGTTTGAACCATAAAGGGGTTCGACCGAACTAGGGTTCGATGAACCCATTAACTATTGGGCCCACATTTCCCGCCCAAAAAACAAAGGAAAAATGCATATTAGTGGGGGTTCGAATGAACTAGAACCCCCCTGGTTCTAGCGAACCCCCTTTTTCCCTAATTTTTTAATTTGTTCACACAAAAAACCTAAAATTTTACGCTTTCAAGCTCAGGTTGGGGATGAAAATGGGGGAATATTTAGAAACCAAACTTGGAATCAAGTAGCCTTCAGAACGAGTTATCCAATGAATATAATTTTAGTATGTTTTGGTTTTATTATCTATCTATTTTTTAAGTTTTATTAAATATAGGTTTTTCATCGAAAACAAAAATCTCTGTTCTGCACAAGTGGAAAAATAGAAGATTATAAAAAAAAAATTAAAAATATGAGTGTACCAGATATTGAAGTCCTTGATCCAACAAAAAAAAAAGAAAAGTTTTGATACATACATAAAAGTTATGCGTTATACGGTCATGCTATGTCTGAATTGTCATTTGATTGACTTCAAAACTTGATTAAAGAAAAAATATTCAATAAAAACTATCTAACCAAGTGGAAGCACTAGATATCAGAGTTAGAAATCTAAATTTGAAAGAATTGGAATTTTATCCTTCATGGAAAAAAATTTATGCATTATACGGTGTGCATCTTTTTTTAAAAATGTTTTTTTTTTGAGAAAAACCAATTTTTGTGGGAGATGGAAAAAGAAGTGCAATCTAATTCCAAAAAAATTGAAAAAAATATTTTTAGAATCTAAAGACAAAATGTGACAAGACTCTAGTTTACATCATCTTCAAATTCCTTACGGTTTAATCGCTATAGGTGCTCGAATGTGGAGATTGTGTTAAAAAAAAATATCAGTGTCCAGTTAGGCCAAAAAGTGTAAACCACTATTGTGGGATCACCCTTATATTAGTGGAAAGCTTTGAATCTCCTTTAAAAACCCTTTTCATTTTATCAATTTTGGGTAAAAAAAACTCATCAGCCACATGGGCCATCATATCACTTACATATTGCCACTTTTTGGCCCATCACGATCCTACCCATACCCTTGAGCAATTATCATAAAGTATTCATTTTATTTTTTGTAACTCTAAAGGAGGGAGTGCATGTTGATGGAAAGTAATGTATAGATTAAGTTGATTTATTCCATGTATTAAAGTTGCCACATCATTCAGAGTTGTACCAGGAGGAACTTCAATTTTTTGTAAGGATGTTTGAAGAATAGTGTGGTAATTTGGTGAATTCTGAAGTAAACCCCAAAGTGAAATCTTTGTGAGAGTATTCTTTAATTATTCAACAAGATCATACTCCTTTGTGTGTGAGGGAAAGCGAGGAGCACTAGGTGGATTAGGTAAAGGTAAAGAGAGTGGGGTTGGTTGCATGGTTGTGGATTGGTTTAGGTGTTATATGTATGAGCAACAATAGTATTACTAGATTGTTGCAACACATCAGTTTTAGGTGGGTAAAGAGTGAACTCAGGTTTATTGGAAGGATGAAGTTAATGTGAGGGTGGGTAAAGAATGAGTTGAGGTTGAATAACATTAAAATCCTTAGTTTTATATTTATTACAACAAACCCTAGTGGATGACTTGAGTGAGATGAAGTCCTAAAGGGGCTCATCTAACAAGTCAAAATCCTCTTGACTAAAAGGTTTGAGGCCGTATGTTATCATCAATTGGTTTAAGTTGTTTAGGATAAGCATTAGAGGTGTTAATGTTCATTATTGTGGGTTGGTCACAACAATCCTTAGTGGATGACTTATTCGAGATGAAGTACTGAAGGTCTTCATCCAACAAGTCAAAGTCATCACAACCAAAATATTTGAGGGATAAGTTATCATAAATTTGTTTAGGTTTCTCATGGCAAGCTTTAGAGGATGAAGTGAGTGAGGAAGTCCTCAAGAACTTCATCTAAATTATCTACATCATCACTACTAAGAGGCTTGGATGAGATTTTTCTAAATTGAATTATTTGTTTCAAAGGTTGGTTTGATGGTTTTTTTTTAATATAAGACTATCCATAAATTCCATGGAAGAAAGAGATGCTTATGCAAAAGAAATAGAAAATAACTGAACTATGATAGAAAATAAATTGTTTGAAACAAAAATGTGCAAAGAAATAACTGAACTATGGAAACACTAATTCAAAAATTGTAGTGGGATTGATTCACCCAAGGTGGCAAATGAGTCCCAGGAGAGATACTTTTAGGTTTTTTCTATTTTTTTAAAAAATTTTGGGTGTGTTCAGGTCTGTATAGTGCATATAAATACTGAAAATGCAAAATTTTAGAATGATACTATGAAATAAGATGCAATGATGAACTCTAAATGATGCTTTCACTAATGCAGCTTTAAGAAGTCCTAAGATGCAAAAAAAATGCAAAAGACAATCCAATTGAGTCATAGAATGTAAATATAAATGAAAATTAGAATGATATGATGTTCAATATGTAGGTTCACCAAAATGAACCATAGATTTTGATAAGGTCTATAGGCTACTCTTGCACTCTTAGGGTTTTTCACCTAAAAGGAGAGAGATAAACCCTCAAAATCAACACGGTTCACTCAATCTAATGTATGTGTGATGTGATTAAGGCTCAATGAAATGATCTAATTGCAACTAAGTAGTGTAATTGACTGATTATGAATGCAAAACCTAATAAATATGCAATGTTTGAAAACATAGTGATGTTTGTAAAAAGCTTAAAAGGATGAATGAAAATGCAAGTTAAACTAAACAAAAAGTTGTTTTTCAGAATATGTGCCCTTGAAAAGCTGAAGATGACTAGAAATTAGTATAGAAATCTAGAAAATATTACTTTTGAGATGATTGGGACTCATTCACCACCTTAGGAAAATCAGTCCCAGGTTAGGGTTTTTCTGCCGAGAAACTAATTTCTGCAAACTGGGTGTCTAGATTTGCATTTGCCTCAAAAATTCACTTCATGATGGACTCATTCTCCATGTATGGTGAATTAGTCCACTTTCAAATTTATAGAATTTCAAGTCTTTGTTCTACACCTTGACACCTGTATAGCACTTTCTGACGGAAACCTGAATCGGGATCTTAGAAAATTCCTACAAAATAGCTTAAAATTGTTTGTCTAATGTGGGGTTTTCCTTGGTAAGACCCCTAGTTGGTTAATCAAACCTTAAATGGATAAAAAAATTCATAAAACTCTAGCCTTAGGTGTTTTAAAGACTAGGAAAGTCTGAAGTATGGTGAAACCCTATTCTATTTGTGATAGAATAATATGTGCAAATGTTATTTGAATGATGGAATACTTCAACCCTAGAAATCCTACAACACATAAAAAATAGAGAAAAAATGCATGCAAATGGAATGTAAATGAAATGTAAACCTTAATATGAAGATAAAGAAGAAATGGAAGATGGAATCACTTTGAAAACAAGTCTTTAGGTGTGATTTGATGTCTAGTTGCATCTCCTCAACCTAGATTTCTCCATTATTCACCAAATAAATCCATCATCATCTCCTTGCAATGTTAAACCTTGATCCAAAAAGTGAGCTCCAAGACCTACAAAAACCCTAGTTTGTTGCCCTAAAACTTCAACTTGGCTACTGAAACTTGTTGTAGAAGACTTGACTTTAGAATTTTCTTTTTTGAAATGACTAAGAGATGTGGAAAATTACTTAAAATGAGTATTTATAAGCATCAATACCCAATTTTCCAATTATTTAGACCTAAGACACTAACATTCACTGAAGAATTAAGTTGAATTAATTGAATTCCCACTCAAAATTGAAATTTCCCTCAAAAGGGACTCATTTGCCACCCTTGGCGAATGGGTCTCACCAAAGGGCTCATTCACCCATGGTGGTGAATTGGTCGGACCACCAAAGGGGACTCATTCACCCAAGGTGGTGAATCGGTTCCACCAGTGGTTTTTGAAGGTGGGTTTTTAGGATATGGATGAATTGAATGTTGATTGTCAAGATTAAGTGATTTCTTAAGTGAAATGGGCCTCTAGATAAAAAATAATGGGTCTTAAGAGCCTATAAATGTTGTTTTGAAGGATGAATAATATATGGGTGATCAAAATTAGGTCTAATTAGGTGTGAAATTGTCTCTTTTCTCAAGAGTTTCCAATTTTATATTCCACATTAGCATTTCAATTCTCTTAGTTTCATTGCATTTCAATTAGACACCTTTTGAATGAGTTTTTGCTGTCCTATTGCTAATACCTTAGTGAGACAAAGCTCAAGACTCGTGTTATCCCACAATAATACACTTGTTGTGGATCTTGGATTGTCTAATGCTTCCACTCCTAGTATCGCAACTAGTACACTAGGCATGGACCCTACCCTTAGCAATGCTTTTCCTTCCAATAACATGCATGTTGACTCAAAATGATCACATTCCACAATAAAAAGTATTAAAATTCATGAGGATTTAGCACATCTACAACAAAAAATGTGTCTTGAAAACATTTCAACCACCTCAGTTCTTTCTATATACAACATCCATTGTCTACTTGAATGTAATGAAGGCTTATATGTTATGAAACAAATTGTCAATATATACCATAAACATATTCCTTCCACCTCTAGTGTATCTCAACCAATAAACATTGTGGTTAGTCAAGGAGGACTTAACACCCCTCCTCCCTCCTCAGTGGCATCCATACCTACTTATACTACCCCTCAAGTCACAACCACAATGCAATAGGTTAGCAATGTGATACCTTCCTCGACTATTCCTTCTAGCATTCTGAATTCTTATGTGGCATCTTATGTTCTCTCCTCTTCCACCATACTATATATTAGAATTTCATTCACTTTCCCTACCACTACATACAATCCATCATTTCTTTTCCTTCCACTTGATACCACTTATACTAGCCCTCTCATAACACAACTTTTCCAAACCATCTCCTCCATGCAGAAACAAATATCCACCAGAAACCAAAACTAGAATCGACCACCTACCTATTATGTTTGTAGCAGCCCACTATCTTTAGAAATACTGTAAACACTGATGCTACAAGGAATAGAAAGGCCTATATTTGAGAAGTATGGAAGGAAGGGTGATCCTACTAATCATGTTAATGCTTACACAACCTTATGTAGTGACTTTCTCCTTGACAATAAACTATTGGCCAAATTCCTTCCTCAGACTTTAAAAGACATTGCTTGAGAGTGGTTTTCATCCTTACCAAAAAATTTAATTTGTTCATTCAATTAACTAGTTGATGCATTCATAAGTCATTTTCAAGTGCATATGACTCCAAAGAAGACATTGGCTAACTTAATGAGATGTAAACAAAATGTGGATGAAATAGTAACCGATTTCATCCCACACTATTAGTCACTTTTGTTAGAGTAATAATTTATTTCACTTAATTAATCTAATCATATTGGTTAATTAATTAAGTCACTTATCACTTTAGTTACTTAAGCTAAACTTAGGCACAATAATTAATTATTTATTAATTATTAAGTGTGCACACTAGGGTTTCCTTTTAGGGTTATGCATACATTGCTTTTATAGAGCAATTAATCTCTTGTATTTACTCAATTCTTGAATATTATTCATTTGCACATCTTCATGCAATTTTCTCTACTTTTTCTATTTTTCTCTTTGTGGAAGGTATTTTCTGGTTTGCATGTCTGATCTTGGATTCTAACATGGTATTACATCCTTGATTTCCAGCCCATTCTCTATTTTTTGGAGAAATTCATTATAGAGCTCGTACAGGGTTCCTTGAGGGTTTCATGCCTTAAGCTTATTTATGGAGTGTTTTGTATTATATCGGGAATCTCCATTGGATTCAGAGTGTTGGAAAAAGTCAGGATTGACCTTTGTTTCATCAAAAAAAAAATCATGGTTGAAGAAATCTGTGAGGGTTTCAAGCACTGTTATTTGTTGCAAGATCTGGGGGTAGCCAATTTTTTGGGGCACTTTGGGCTCAAATGGATGTCATCATTGCATTCACAATTTCCAAAAACCCTTAAAATGTCTGTCGTTTGGTCGATTTTGGACAAGTTGATCTGGGAGGAAAAAAAATTGCTAGGGAGGCCGTAAGACCTCCCCAACATGTAGTTTGAGGCATATTTAAAAAAAAAAAAAACCAAAAAGTGGTTTAAAAAATACATCTCCAATGCAAAAAATCTCACTTCCAAGCGGCCACTGCTCAACTGCCAAGTGGCCACCGCAACACCACCTAGCAGCCTCCTTCGTTGATCCATAGCCGCCAACCAGCCCCCACAGGCTTAAAACCTCAATCGATGGTCCTTTGGCGGACTAGGTGCTCAGCGCCCAACCCCTGCCATAGTCATGTGGGTGATTGCGGGCTCTACCCCAACCTCCTACCCACAAGCGCCTGGTCGTGCACAAGACCAAGGGCCAAAATTTTTTAGTCCCCAAGGCTACCTGTAGGCCAAATTGACCTTTCAGAGAAACTTTCATGAAATCAAGCATAACTTTTGCATACTGTGTCATTTTTTCACAAAAGAGATACCATTGGAAAGCTAGTTTTGAGCCTAATCAAGTTGTAAGGTATTATTTTATGATTTTTCTCTAGATATATTTTGCAAGCCTCTATAGTCAGATGAAGTAGTTTTTACTTCAAAGGGCATATCTTTTGCCTCGATTATCTATTTTTCACGATTCAAGTGGCACTAAAAAGATGATTCAATCCTCTACACAGATCTGAGGTCATTTTTAATCAAGGAGGAAGATCTGAAAATTGGTTTGTGCATGCACTCTTTATTGTTTTCATGCACTAAGTTTGCATTTTCTCTTTAATTTATGCATGTTTTACATTCTCTCATTTTACAATCATGGTTTATTGTAATAAATGAACTTATATCAAGTTTCATCAGGGGGGCTTCTTGTATAGTAAATTCATTAGAGTGTAGTTGCATGACATGCACTTTGATCTCATCTTTGTATTGATGACAACTCACATGAGTTGTATTTTGATTCAGTAGTTTCTTTTTGACACATCTTGCTCATAGCTTGACACATATTGGCTTGCATCGGTTCACATCTCAGATTGAGAGCCTATGTTTAATGATCCTAAATCACATCACATTCGCATCAGGTCAAATCTTTGTTTGAGGGCCATAAATTTTATGGTTAATGTTCCAGAATCTTCATGGTACTTGCTCCTATGAATCAGTTTTAGTCACAGTTTGGCATCGACATTGAGATACACATATCTTCCAAATTATTTCATTATATCATTCCCTCTTTTGGGGGGCATCATTTTTTCATCTAACTATTACTTCATAGATTCTAGGGTTGTTCTAGTTTGTGATATTTCTAGTGTTCCATGGCATCGGGTCTGTTGTTGCATTATAATGATTCTACCTGAGTCCTTAAGTGACTCTCAAACATGGTTTCTTGTAAACAAAGGTATATTTCCTTGCTTGCCAAATTTAGGATTGTAGTGTTACTCCACTAGTGTTCTTCCAGTGCTTCTTTGCAAGAGTTCATCTCATTGAGGGAGGTTTTTGTCCCATTGGGTTTTCTCCTCTTTCTCATTTATTGCATTTGTACATGGGTTCCTAATCAGGCCTTGTTGTTGGGACCCATCTTTTCTTTCATGCATCTTTTCTTTAGTGTTTTAGCTACTTCCTAAGTTCATTTGAAGGGGGGGTGTTAGAGTAATAAGTTATTTCACTTAATTAATCTAATCATATTGCTTAATTAATTAAGTCACTTATCACTTTAGTTACTTAAGCTAAACTTAGGCAGATTAATAATTAATAATTTATTAATTATTAAGTGTGCACACTAGGGTTTCCTTTTAGGGTTATCCATACATTGCTTTTATAAAGCAATTCATCTCTTGTATTTACTCAATTCCTAAAAATTATTCATTTGCACATCTTCATGCAAATTGCTCTGCTCTCTCTATTTTTCACTTTGTGGAAGGTACTTTCTGGTTTGCATGTCTGATCTTGGATTCTAACAACTTTATGCGCAACTCGATGTCAAGATTCCTTATCCACATCTCCAAAATATGCTCATTGAAAATTTACAAAGTCAAATCCAAGATAAATTGACCATGATGAAATTTCCCTCTTTCATGCACTTGTGTACAACACTTTGTAATTATTAGAATTTGGTTAGTAGTCGTGATGCAAAGTCCACTTCTAACTAAACTAAAAAATATGAACCTAGCACTTCAAACAATTCACAAATATTTCAAAAACCAAACAAAGGGTTCTTACAGTTCAACCCCCCTCAACAACTAACTCAACTTGTCAACAACCAATTAAGTAGTAGTTGTGAAAGCCACAATACCTTATAGTTATGCAGATCCAAAATGATAGTTTACACCTTTAGCTGACACTCTTCATAACACCATGTCACAACTTATACAACAAAAAATGATTTATTTACCTCCTATTAAACCACTAGATCCTACTAAGCCTTTACCTCCAACGTTTCAACCTAATGCTTATTGCCATTATCATATACAAAATGAACATGACACAGAAATGTGTAAGCATCTTAAACACCTAGTGCAAGACCTCATTGATTCTAGCCATCTCTCTATTTCAAATGTTAACGTTAAAGGCAATAAACCTTTCTCCCGACCAAATCAAAATTTCCATTTTTTTATTGATTTGATTCACAAGCACAATGTGTCATTTGTCAAATCTAGTGAAACTTCACAGAATGATGTTATGAATGTTCATATAGAGCCTGGGTATCTACAGGATCATCATGGAAAAAATAGGCCCTTAAGTGGAATTTTTTTTTTTAAAATTAGAGTTAGACAACTTGAAGTAAAAATTTGAATAAGTTATCTATATTATTTGAAAAATATGTAAGAATAGAATCTGTAGCAAATTGAATGTAGATTCTAAACTACTAGGTTTTTCTTTTTTAAAATCTGTTTGGTGAAAATTTGAAATTTCAATGCATTAGTACTTAAATTTCAGGGAAAAAATAAGTAGGTGTTTGTTTGACCACCCTAACCATAATAAAATGATAATATTTTCTTATAATATTTTAGATATAATTAGAGGACTCATGTCCCAATGCGATGCATATTTTTTTGTAATGTTTTTCCAAGTAAATAATTAATTATGAATTTTTCATTACAACTTTTGAAAAATATAAAAACTCGTATGTCTGACCACCTTAACTTGGTCAAAAATTCATGATATTATTATTATTATTTTTTAATCCTATAATATGAAAGCATAGAATGTGATACATATTTCATATTAAAAAAATGCGATACTATTTGAAAGCTATAAATGTTTTTCAATCAGCCTATCAATCCGGACATTAGACATAATTTAAATAGAAAATGAATAATAATTATTTAGTAAATTCAAAGTAAAACATAATTTATATTGGTGGAAAACTGAGAATCTCCTATAAAAACCCTTTTTGTTTCATCAATTTTGGGTAAAAAAAAGCCATCAGTCACATACCCGTACACATACCCATCATATTGCCACTTTTTGGCCCATCATGATCCTACACATACCCAGCTATTGAACATCCTGATCCTATTCCACATTCCACTACTATTGATCATATACATGAAATGGTAAGTGTGATAGACGTTATCCCCTGTAAGGGCTAACCTGAGAAATCTTTTGATATTACTTTCTTTTCTAAATACATACACCCAAATATTCTCAATAGTCTTGTTTACATAGCCAACCATATTTATGATAGGCCCACTAATGGGATAATCATAGATCTCACCCATGGCGAGAATGTGATCACTAAGGATTTTTGGTATTACATGATCTTTATCTAGATGATTATGATAAACTGAGAGTTTGGATCAAAACATATAATGGTTTTGCATGCCCTATGCTAGGATCGATGATCCTTTCATTACAGATATGACCTAAGATAGTGGATGCTAAGGTCTCCATTACCCCACAATTGGATCAGTTTCAGATGTGGCTAGGCCATCCATGGATTTTCTCGATGAAAGTTGTCCCTCCAATCATACACAAATGTTTAAAGTTTCTGCTTGACAATGACATTTTAACTATTCACCATAGTGGCTTTAATCCTTTGTCTTCTAAAGAAAACGTTTCATTAGAAGCCTTTGGGATTGAACCTATGGAACCTCTGGAACCCATAACACATCACAAAGAATTATTTTTCATTGGTTACCAAATTTTTAAAGCGAATAAAATTGTTGAGTTGTCCCTCTACAACTCCCCGTCCACCTTTGACACTCCTATCCTAGATGAGAGAATGCTTCAACTTGAACCTGAACTAGAAAATCAAGATCAGCCAACAATAAACACTTACCTTCATTTTCTAAATGACCAAGAGATAATGAAACCAATCGCATCATGTCCCTCCGCATCAAAAAAGTTTATAAAGTAAAAGAGAGAGTGACTAACCTACCTCCTATGGTTCCTTCTATTCCTCCCCTTAAGGAATAAAATGATCCTATGGTGGATCAACCTACTCTTATAGCCACACAACTTCAAAATAGAATCAAAAGAAACCAAGGTGCTAGGGAGCATAGACATCGACATCATCTCCTTGCTCATCAGTTACAAACTAAAGAAAACAAAGAAAATCAACATATACCCTTGACAGAAGCAATGCATGATGACCCTCCTCCCCAATCACAACAAAATGATCCAATTCAACAGCCACAACTTGTGATACACCCTTCATTGGACATTGTCATTTGTCCTCCACTTGTGATTAATCTGGATGATGATGATGAGATCACTAGAATTGATGAAGAGATACATAATGATCTGAATACATTATTTTAATCTTCCATGAGAGCTTAAATGAAAATTATCCTACAACAATTTTAGAACTGAGTACTTCCCCTAGTTCGGCACTTGCACTTGTCCCTTGGGCTAGTCAACTAGCCTTGACATTCTTGAACATGATTGGGAGGTAGATGACTTTCTCATCAGTTGACTCGCATCTACCTTACTAGTCTTTTGCATTGTATCTTCTTTTTCTTTTTATTTTTTATGTGTGTATCGTGCTCCCCCATAACGTGACATTTGATATCCTCCTCTCTTTGTGACATTCTTCTATTTGTACCTTCATTATTCTATATGCCATACATTGCTTTTTCATTTTTCTTTTATTTTGTTTTTTTCCTTTTGGGGATGACACAAAGCATTGATATGCCCTATGTCTCTTCCATGTTGACCCAAAAAGTATTTTCTTTTTCTTTTTTCTTTTTCACTTTTATTTTTTGTTTTCCTTTTGAGGATGATGCAAGGCATTGAGACCAAAATGTCTCTCTCATGTTGACCCAAAATATTTTCCTTCTTTTCACCTCTTTCACTATAATTTTTCTTGTTTTTTTCCTTTAGGGGACAATGGAAAGTGGCAATACATCATATGTCTCTTCCATGTTTACCCAAATGGATCTTTCTTTCTTTTTTGTTTTCACTCTCTTTGTGTCATTCTTCTAGTTCTATGTGTATTCAAGGAATGATAAAAAAATTGAGCTCTTTAATCAAAACATTACAACAAAGAACATATTGAACCCAAATCCATAGATCCCTTATGTGTTTGGTGTTTCTCATTTTGGGGGAAATCCCTCCTTTGTTCCTCTTTCATTCACATGATGTAACCTTACTCAAAAATGTATGACTTGTCATAGGGGCTTTCCAAGTTGGATATCATGTCTTCTTTCTTGTTTGTATTTTTCATCTCCTACTTTAATGTAATTGCTCATTGAATGATGTGTAGAAATTCCTTTAAAGTTGGGGCATACATTGGCATAATTCATTTTACATTTTTCTTTTTCTTTGTTCTTAGTGCAACCTTGTTATTGTATATGATGTGTTTGTCACTTTGTGGATGACATTGAGTGTGATGTCTTTCATGATCATGATCTATCTCACCATATTTCATTCCTCTTGGTGGCCTGATGTGACACATTACATCCCCTAAGTTGTGAATTTTTTATTCTTTGATCGTTCCTCTGTTTGAGACATTAGACACAATATTCCCTAAGTTAAATCCCTTGCATGAACCAAACAAGACTCCTTTGAACATCTTTTTCATGTTGTATTTTTCATTTATATGGCCATCTTGCATAACTCAACTTGTATGCATGTGGTGTCGTCACATTTTTTCATGAGTTCTAAGAAGACAAAGATTTGCTTGTCTAATGAAGAATGAAATGAAATTTTCCTTTGTGGAAGCTTATTAAAGTTATCAGGAGGTATAACTTTGGTATGGCTGAGTGAGAATCCCATTCTGAGTCATGACTTTTCCCCATAGCCACCTACTTGTGTGAAAGTGCATACCATCCATGAGTGTATGTTTCTCACCTTTAGAGCCTTCTCACTTGGTGGAAAACCATGAGTTCCATCACCCTAGAGTGAGTACACATTTCCTTTCCAAACAAACAACATAGATCTGATCTACAACGGGCTAGAAAAATGATCAAACTTTCTTTCATTATTTTTCATCATTCTAGTGTGTGGTCCTTTTTGTTTATGTTCAGTTTTCCATGGGATTTTCATCCTGGGGGCTTGATCATCCCTCTTGATTGTTATTGTCCCATCTTACCAGCATGATCACATTTGGATCCCTAGCAATATGCATGTTGGGATACTTTAGTGTGAGTCTGAAGCAAGTTCATCCTCTCACTAAAGTGGGGCCTTAATGTGTTGCCAAAAAATGTATATTTAGACATTTTTACACTCACTTGAGTCTCTCTTATGGAATTTGGCTTGATTTTTCCTAGATTTAATATTGTAATGTGGCCAACACATTCACATTAGGTCTTGGACCATTAAGAATCATTAATACTTCTAGGATGTCTTGTAAAAGTGTTGTGAAGTGTTGTAATCCACTTTCACACTTTTCTAGGACCCTTTCATTATAATTCACCTAAATAACACCTTTTTATCACTTACCAAGTCTTATTTCAAAGTGTTGTGAAGAGTTGTAACAAATTCTCATGATTTTCTAGACTTGTCATTAATAATCCAACCCTTTCTTATGTTTAAATGACCCCTTAATGCACTTTACAACCATAATTAAGTGTATTTTTTAGAATATTCTCGTTAAACCCTATTAAATACACTTTAATCTATGACACCCGGTAAAATTTCCCTGGTGGGACCAAGTCGTCACCTAGGGCAACTTAGTCCCACTGGGCATAAAAATCAAAATAATTTCAAAATTCTAGTGGGATTTTATTCTCTTACCCTTGAGGTCATCTTGTGATGTGTTATTTTCAATAATTATAGTAAAATCAAGTATGAATAAAGGGTTTTCCCCTCATTTTTCATCTCCTAATTCATCCCACATTCAAGCATTCATTCACTTAATCATCCAAGCAATTATCAAGCATTCAAGCACTCTAAGCATCATCAAGTCATCCATTGGAGCATTTCATTTCATATCTTCAGATTTCTACATCAAGGGTTTGGTGATTTTATGACATTGCATGTTGTTTACGTTTTATTTCATAGGGTTTAATTACCAAATTGGGGTTTGACCAAGGCAAACCCCTATACTCTAACCCTTTACCCTTTTTTCTCCTCTTTGCATGTGTGTTTGCAGGTCTTGTATGTAGATTTATCAAAGAGTGTAGTGTCAAAAAGTGGTCAAAAGTCCATCAAATTCAAAAAATCCCTAATCAAATCTTGGAGATCCATTTCAGCTCATTTTCTGTAGAATCTAAACCAGACACCTATTAGAAAAGGAAATGTAGATCAAAAGCTACAAAATTTTGCCCCAAAATTCCTGAGATCCCCAGATGGACTAAGTCACCATCTGTGGTGAATTAGTCCCACTACTAGGCTTGAAAATTGATTTTTACATTTTTGAGTACCCTTTTGGCAGATTCCTATTCTGGCAAATTTTCCCTAAAACTAGACTAAGACGTCCAGCTTGGGATAAGTGTCTCAATTAGCATTTTTAGTCAACTCTGTAGGATTCCAGAGCCCATCTACATCAAATTTCAGATTCTAGGTGCACCTCTCTAGTCTTGCTTAATTCTATTACTATTTACTTACATTCTTAAGTGTGTTTGTATACATCATTGTGTTTTGCAACACTTTGCATTTCTTAGGTTTAACATTAATAATCATCTTTATATTTTAGTTTATTACATTATTTCATAATATCTAGGCATATTGCATCCCTTTTGCATTAATTTTGAGTGTATACATTAGCATTTTGGGTTCATTTCTCTCCTTTTAAGTGAAAAACCCTAGAAGAGTTAGAGAACCCATGGATACGCAAAATTGGTGTCCACATGTTGTAACACATTTTCACATTTTTCTAGGGTTTTCATAAATAATTGGAAATTTTTATGCTTTAATTGGCCTTATTTTGCATCCACAAGCCTCATTTAATGCATCTTTCTGAGGATAATCCTAACACAAATCAACATCCAATCATAATTCAAGTATTATCAAGTTGTATGGTCCATATTCAGTGATCTAGGACTCATTTTTCACCTTGGGTGAATGATTCCCACCTATTTTTTTGGGTCTAGAACCTAATTGTACACCTTTCTAAGCAATTTTTAAAATGGTCCCGTAAATTATGCCTGATTGGACTCATTGGCCACCTTGGGAAAATGAGTCCTATGTGGCCCAAAATCAAAATTAATTCAAATTTTTTGGTTGTATTTTAACCTCTTAGATCTGATGTCAGCTTATAGTACTATAATTTTAGGAATTTTTTAATAATTAAGTATAAATACAAGTTTCTTGCACTCATTTTCACCCCAAGCATTCAAGTATTCATCCTTATAGAAAATTGGAGTTCACAAGAGCATTTGACTATTTACAAGAGCCTTCAAGAGCCTTTAAGAGTTGATTGTCAAGCATTCCAAAGCATTCTTCAAGTATCAATTATCATGTCAAAGTCTTCATGCATCATTTTTTTTTTTTTGAGCTAATAATTGTGATGTAGGGTTTTATGACTCAAGATAGTATTTCATTCAAGATCTATCAAATTCAAGCAAGATTAAAGATCTAAATCCATTGGAGCCATCTTATTGAAAGGGTTTGGTGAGTTGCAACATCATATTTTGTTCATTCATCATTCTCCATTCCTATTTCATTTCATTCTAAGGTTTTATTACCAAAACAAGGTTTGACCAAGGAAAACTCCTATCCACTAATAAAAAAACATTTTCCCCTCTCTTTAGTGTGTGATAAGAAATTTTAGATTGAAGATACAGTGAAGAGAAATTTTGTACAAAGTTGTCAAAGTTTTCACCTTCCATTGGAGATACTTGGAGAATTTCTACAGGTTGGAAATAAAGGTTTTTGATTAAAAATCAATTAGGAAGTGTAGAGAAGACCTTGAAGTTTCAAAAAACCCTAACTAGACTAATTTTCCACTTCTGGTTAATGAGTCATAGTTTAGCTCAATATTTAGATTTTTACAAATTCGGATATCCATTTGCTAGATTCTTGTTACTACATAGAAACGTAAATCTGGGACTGAATTGCTGAACTTGGCATATGAGTCCCAATCAACATTAAAGTTAGAATTTCCAGTATTTCAAAGCCTCATTAAGTCTCCTTTCAGTTTCTAGGAGCACACATTCCATCTTGTAGCTTTTTCTTTGTTTTTCATAGTTGTCTAGGTCATTTAGTGAAACATTGCATTATATTAAGGTTTAGTATTGGGTGATCCCACAAAGCTAGTTTATAATTTCTAGGAGGATATGATTTTTGCTGAAATCACATATTTTTAGAAAATATAATGATTTAAGCATTAAAAAGTCCCATTTAAAGAATTCCAATTGAAGAGGGTTTGATCAAACTACCTTAAATCAAACCCCCTTGGATACAACCCCAATAGTTTTAAACCATACCTATAATGGAGTCTCCTTTGCACCTATCAAAATGCTAATAAAAGACCACTTTTGATTTACCTTTTGGTGGATCAAATGAATTCATTTAAAATTATTTTTGTTGTAAGTATGTAGTCCTTATTATAAGCTTCCCAAAAAGTATAATTTTAAATAAATTTAATTTCATTATTATATTTATTTTTTATTTCTCGTGAATGTAGGTTTTTCACCAAAAATCAAGCTCTCTGTTCTACACGTGGAAAAATAGTAGATTATCAAATATATATATATATATATATTAGTACATCAGATATTGAAGTCCTTGATCCAACAAAGAAAAAAAATTGAATTTCAATACATACAAAAAAAGTTACGCGTTATACGGTCACTCTATGTTTGAATTATAATTGGTTTGAATTCCAAACTTGATTAAAGAAACAATATTCAATAGAAAACTATCTAACCAAGTGGAAGCACTAGATATTAGAGTTGTGAATATAAATTTGAAAGAATTATAATTTTATCTTTCATTGAAAAAAAGTTATGCATTATATAGTGAGCGTCACTTTTTAAAAATGTTATTTTAAAAAAAAGATTAGTTTTAAAGGGAGATGGAAAAAGAAGTGCAATCTGATTCCAAAATTTTTGAAAAAAAAATATTTAGAATCTATAGACAAAATTTCAAAAAACTCTAGTTTGTATCATCTTCAAATTCGTCACGGTTTAGCCGCTATAGGTGCCCAAAAGTGAAGATTTAGTTAAAAAATAATAATTCAGTGTCTAGTTTGGCCAAAAATTGTAAACCACTATTATGAGATCACCCTATTACATCTTGCATTGCATTTGTCTTTCCAAGCTCTTGCTTGGTGGTGAGACTTTCAATAGTTTACAATCATCCCCGAGGACAACCCTATTGCAAGATCTCTTTCTCCTTTACATTGATATCTCTAGGGTTATCCTTGAGTGAATAATTGGAAAGTGGTTGTGCTCTATGTTCTAAAGCATATGATAACATTTCATCTCCCCCATTTTTTGGTGTTCCACTACATATCATACATGTTTTTTTCATTTTTCCTTTTATTGACCATTTTCCATGGGATCTTGGATCCTAAAGGCTTGATCACCCCCTTAATCATTAGTCAACCTATCTCTTCAACATTTGGACAATTGGACCCCTGTTGACATATATTTCTCTACTTTAGTGTAATTTTGAGCATAAGTTCATAGTCTCACTAAATTGTGGGTTAAATATAGTGTAGAAAAATTGTATACCTTAAGCTTCTAATTGTGTCGTAGAAAAATCACAACTTTTCATTTTCATGGTTTTTGTCTATTTTTCTCTAATTTTATGTTGTGACATGGCTTGAACATGCATATTTAGGTACTAAAATTCAAATAATGACGTCTTGTGAAGGTGTTGTGAATTGTTGTAAGACATTTCTACACTCTTCTAGACTCTATTCATTATAATTTACCTAAAACTCACCTTTTCATCACTAAACAAGTCCTATTTTAAAGTGTTGTAAAGCCTTGTAACAATATTTCACACTTTTCTAGGCACAAGTTCACCATTTATCCCTTTCTTATGCTTTATTTGGTCCCTTTATGCCCCCATATGCTTTAATTAAGTGTATTTTTGAATGTTATCCTGACAAACAACATTAAATACAAGATAATTCTCAACACCCATTTTCAGGTCCTAGGTGGGACCCATTCGCCATGGGTGGCAAATGAGTCCCCCTTGGCCCCAAATTCAAAATTTTAAAAATTTCCTTTCAATTTTTTATTCAAAAACACTCTTAATTAAATAAGGCACAAGATGGTATAAATAACTTATTTTCACCTCATTTTACATCCTCCAACATTCACATATCATATTCAAGTAATTTCAAGCATTCAAGCATCTTACAACATCTTATCAAGCATTCTTCAAGCACTTCGGAGCATCCACTGACATTACTTCAGATTTGCATCATCAAGGGTTTGGTAAGTTGATAGCATTTTCATGTTGTTAGTTTATCATTCTCTTGCATTCCATTATTTCATTAAGGGTTTGATTACCAAAAGTGGGGTTTGACCAAGGAAAACCCCTATTTGCTAACCCTCAACCATTTTTCCCCTCTTGCATGTGTGTTTGTAGACCTTTGTATGCAAATTTTACAAGCATTTAGGTGATTGAAGAGTGGTCAACAAGTAAAATAGGTGCTTCAAGTCAAATCAACTATATTTCAAGCTTGGAGAAGGTTTTTGTCCATTTCCTATAGAATTGACTTCGGCAACTTGACAAGCAAACATTTCCAGATCTGGTGTTGCAGAGTTGTCTCCTAATTTCTCAAAATTTTGGGAGAGGATCGATTCCCCACTAGTGGTGAATGAGTCCCACCTTAAGACTGAAAATCTAAATTTTTCCAGATTCTAGATCCTGACAGTCGAAAACCTACTTCTAACACTTTTTCACCAGTAGCAGGACTAATTTACCACCCTAGGTAAATGAGTCCCACTATTGAATTTTAGTAGTTTCAGACAACATTCAAAACATTCCAGATTTATCAAATCTTTCCCAAGTGCACTTTATTTCATCCTATTTCTTTATGTTCAACATTATTTCATCATTTAGTTCATTATTTGCATATCACAACGTGTTTTCAAACATAGTTTCAATCTTAGTTTTGCATTCATATTCATTCATTTAAATCACATGCTTGCATTTATTTTACTTCATTTAGCTTAGAAAAAATTCCACATAACATTATTTGAATGAACCCTTAGCATTTTTGGGTCCTATCTCTCTCCTTGATCCGGAGGATCTTCACCAAAATTTGAAGTTTCTCATTTATCTCCAGAATTTGCACCATCAGAAAGATCTCAGCATCATGATTCCAACGCAACTCAAACAGTGCAAAAAGGAGTGAGTTTGTGCAAGTTATCACTAGTCAAACCTTGGGTCAAACTGGGATAAGGGTGCATCCAAGAAGCGAAAAAATGATGTCATCAAAAGTTGTCAAAGTTGGCATCATCGCGAAGAGCTCGTCGAGATGATTCTGATGGTGTTCATTTCATCAAAATCCGATGTCGTATGCTTGAGTAATCAGTGGTCAAAGATTTTAGTTGACTTTGGGTGTGGACTGTATGGATGCTGACGTCAGCATTCCGTACTGTACGGCTGGTGAAGTGGGCCAACTAGAATCTGCCATGTGGCATCCACATCAACAATGTATGGATCCAATCAGAAGCTGACACATGGCATATGTATGCCACGTCATCATCCGAGTCAACGGACACGTCATTGCAGAGTCAGCAAGCCAGTCAGCGCAACGTCATCATCCACGTCGGCACGCTGTCAGCATCCACATCAGATGTAATTGGCCAGTTAGAATGCTCCATGTGGCACCCTCTTCGTGCGACACATGGCCTCTTGTTTCCTCCACTAGGTGGGTTAGTTAGTTAGTTTGTTAAAAGGAAGTTTAAAAGAATGGAACCCTCAACCTCTTGTCACTGAGAATCTCGTCGAACCGTTGCACCACACTGCCGGCGCTTACTCATGTATGGAAGCGGGTTAGTTTTGTTATATTGAGCAATTGAAATTTGTTAAAAAAAAAACAAAAACCCAACAGCCAGTGGTTTGAACCTGCGACCACTAGCCCAATAAAATCTCTAACCACCAATAAGCAATTCGTTGGCTTTTAAAGCATATTAGGCATCGATCGGTTTTGACAAATAGCTAGAAACCGAATGCCTTAAAATATAACAACTTCCCTCTAAATTTTATAAAAATTATCCTTGTAAGGATTAATTAAAATCTACTAAGGTAACAAAAGCCTGAGAATGAAACAACAAAGGGCTTAAAATTATTATATGGGATTTAATTTAGATTTATGTGAAAATGAGGGGGATATTTTGAAGATTACTATGTAAAATTGGGAGATTAAGGAGATTATGTAAATCTTATGGTTTTCACCAAATTGGGTGAAATTTTTGTATTTAAAGGGGGTAAATGGGTGAGAGTGAGGCTAAGTGTGAAACTCATAACTTTCAAGTGAAAAGGTGTCAGGTGATTCGAAGTGGGATTGTAAGGAGATTTTTGAGCCATTTTTCGTACAACGGAGTATTGTTATGTTGTCAAAGTGCTTGAAGGAAATGGTCTCAGTGCATTGTAACTGATTTATGGAGATTAATTGGATTGGTTGTACTTTATTGGAGCCAACCCAGAGATGTAGTCACGTTTGTGGTGAACTCTATAATCAAACGTTGTTTGCATCTCTCTTTCTTTCTCTCACTTTCTTTCATTTTGTTATTATCACCTCATCATTTTAATTATTGTAATTATTTCCATGATTTTATTTTGATTTTATTAACTTGAAATAATCGTTGAAAAAATTAAGCATTCAAAATGCAATTTAGTCTAGATCCTATACAGATCACTCCTTTTAGGTGAAAAACCCTAGAAGAGCTAGAGAAGTACATAGGAACCCAAAAATATACAGTTTGTTTAGGTTAACCTACATTTTGGACACTTTGCATTTCTGATTTCATGTGCATATTACATTCTAGATTACATTTGCATCAAGAATCGATTAGGACATTTTTTTTTGCATTCTAGGACTTTTCATATTGCATTAGTTAAAAATTCATTTAGATTTATTTTTATATTGCCTATCATTGAAAAAATTGAAAATATACATTCTCCATCCTTAATTGCATTCTATAGAGCATTAAAATCACATTCAAATGTCTGAAAAACACAAAAAAAATATCATACTAGGACTCATTCGCCACCCTGGGTGAATCAATCCCTTTGCACTTTTTAAACAACATTTCTTGCATTTTTCTGGCATTTTCCTCATTTATGTTTTCTATAGTTACTTCTCTGTTATAGTTAGCATAATTTATGTTCTTTGCATTTGCATTCACCCTATCTTTTGTGGTACTTGTATGAGTGTTTGGTGCCCCATTGATAATACTCTAGTGAGACAAAGTTCTAGACTCATGGCCTCTAGCAATAGCACTTTCATTGTGGACCTTGGGATCTCAAGAGCTTCTACTCCTAGTATGGACAATGGTGCATTAGGCATTGACAATATGACTTATATGCCTTCACCTTTCCATCCAATGAATGTTGACACCCAAAAACACTCCCTCCCGCAAGAAAACGTCATTAATATTCATGAGGATTTTGCACATTTACAACAAGACTTGTCACTTGAAAACATTTCCACCACTACTATGCCTACCATTGAAAACCTTCATTGCTTAATTAAAAGTGATGATTTGGCTTACAAGTTATGAAGAGAATTACTAAGATTTACAATAAACATGCCTCTTCTAATACCCTATTCGATGTTGTGGTTGTGTTTCTAATATACAGTTTTCATTGATTTCAACACTATTAGCATTAATTCATTTGAAATTGTATATGTCGAGGATATTGACAAAATTGAAATAGATGAGTTGTAGGTTGTCAATGGTGAAGTTAATTTTAGTATGTTGGAAATTTTTGTACATTAATGATAAGAGGTTGTGGACTACAGGGTTTATTGCTGCGTATATCTAGTTTATCCACATCAAGTTTTAGAGATTCGGATGAAGATTTGATCAAGTTATGAAGATTTATATTCTATCACTTTTTTAGTTTCCTCAGTTTGTGTTCCTAATTGAAGATGATGCTATTTCAGTTAGTTCAGTTACTATAGATTCTTCTCTTGTAATTCGTGATGTTTTTGGATGCTTCTATATTGTGTTGTATCTTAGGTGATAAGAATAAAGGTTTCCAAACTAGGAGAAAGATTGTAGACAAATATTGCTTGATTTCAAAGACTGAGCCTACTAGTGTGAATGAAACATGTAAAGGTGAGCATTGGGTTGAAGTAATAAAATAGGAACTAAAATTGATTGAGAAGAATGATACACGGATTCTTGTTTCCAAACCTAAGGATAAGAATGTCATTGGAACTAAATGGGTCTTTAGAAATAAATTGAGTGAGCAAGGAGAAGTGGTTAGAAACAAAGCAAGACTGGTATACAAAGGATATTCACATATGGAAGGAATTTATTTTGATGTGACATTTTCCCCTAGTATGCAATGGATATTCACATATGGAAGGAATTGATTTTGAAGTGACCATTTCCCATGTTGCTAGAATTGAAGCTGTCAGATTATTTCTTGCCTATGCTACTTACAAGAACTACAAGGTTTATCAAATGGATGTCAAGTCGACTTTTTTGAATGGTGAATTAGAAGAAGTGTATGTTGAGTAACCTAATGGATTCTAGTTGATTGATAAAGGAGATATGGTGTGTCGGTTGAAGAAAGCATTGTATGGACTCAAGCAAGCCCCTAGAGCATGGTATGATAGATTGGACAAGTATTTGTTGAAGCTTGGATTTAACAAAGCTACTATTGATAGTAATTTGTATTTCAAGAATGATGATAAACATTTGATTGTTGAAGTCTTTGTTGATGATATCCATTTTGAAGGAGATGATGGTTTGTGCATAATATTTCTAATGAGATGAAGAGTGAATTTGAAATTTCAATGATTGGTGAGATGAAATTATTTTTGGGATTACAAATTACTTAGTTATATAAAGGTATTTTTATAACTCAGTCCAAGTATGTGAAGGAATTGTTGAAGAAGTTCGGTATGGAAAATTCATAGCCAAACGGTACACCCATTGGTGACTAGATGCAAGTTGACAATAGAAGATGATTCTCCAAAGGAAAACTAGAGTAGATGCAGATAAATTATTGGTGGATTGTTTTATTTAACCCAAAATAGGCCTGATATCATGAATGATGTATGTATTGTTGCAATATTTCAAGCTGATCTGAAGGAATCTCATTGATAGGGTAGGGTTGGATGAGACACTCATTGTCCCATGCTCTGGTCTTTGTTCTCAAGACTCCTAGGTGACTCTTCCACCTTAACCTTTAGGTCCTATCTCAGGTATAGGCACCCCTGGTACTACTGGCCAACCCCACTATCAATATCCTTTCATACTACCAAGCCATTCTTGGTGCCTTGCCACTATCTCACCTTTGACCCTTATTCTTCCCTAAAGGCCAATTTCCCTCAACAACAATTAGGTACTTGCAAGGGTGTAAAAGTGTTGTAAAAGCTTCAAAGTAGCCTATTTAGGGTTCTTATTCAATCACAAGACTCCATTTCCCCATCACTTCCACCAAACCCTCTTCTAGGGTTAGAAAAGGCTACAAGCCCTAGAGCCCCAATTAGGCCTCCTAACCCGAGAAAATTGGAGAGTTTTCTCAAATTCACCAAATGACCCCAAATATTTTCTTGACATTCATGGTACCCTTTTCCACACCTTGAATATTTTTGGGGTTTGGAGCCCCCACTATCCGTACACTGCTCAAACCTTTACCCTAGCAAAATTAGCTTGTTATAAGCTAGTTTCTAACCTCCTTGTGATCAATCAGATTTTTTGCCACCTCCCGGTCTGTGTTAAGATTCCTTCTTGCTACCAAGCCACTGCTAGGAATTCCATAATATCTCCACACCATGGTTCACCAAGAGATTGGCACCCCTACAACCTTAGTGCTCTACACTCTTTGAATGTCCTAACAGGGCACTGTCAAGCTCGCCTAAGAACAGTTCTTTGCCATGGCTTCTTGACTCCTAAGAACTCCTACCTCTACATTATGTACAATGATGGAGTCTAGCCTTTGTTTCCAACAGCCCATACACCAGGTATAGGGGAAACATGGTCTAGAACTCCATCACTACCGGTTTGACAGTCAGAACAAGAACTTACAAAAAAAGAACTAACCTACCAAAAGAAAATGCTTGAATCGATACAAGAAGATAACTATTGAACCAATAAATTCCTAAAAAGGATTTTATCTACATTCTAACTGTACAAAAATCCTTATTCAAACCATTAAACTACTAATACAGAAAAAGAAACAGGAAATGCACACTCAATAACTCTATTTTCTTGTTTTTTTCAAACTGATTACAAACTCCAATGTTTCTAACTTCTTCTCTAGATCAAAATCCACCTTATAAAGGTTCATCCAAAATGGTTACTTCATCTCTTGGTTGGATATATCCACCACATTAGGCCAAAATTGCATAAATGCAACATTTTGGGCTTTATTTCAAACACCTAGTGAAAATTAAAGGAAACAAATTGTGAAACTTGTCCAACCTACCTTGAACTACTGAATAACCTTCCTTCAAACATATTCTAACATCTCTAACACAAAACAAGATGGTCAACATGACCTTAAAGTATTAAAATTTCAAAATTATTCCTAGGCTTCCAAATTTTTCCTAGTGTTATCTAATGCTTCCTAGGTGCTCTTGCACCACTCATGTAACTGTTGTGAAAAAAATTTTCAAATACATGAAGGGGACAATTGACTTTGGCCTATGGTATCCTAAAGATGATGATCTTACTTTGAGTTCCTTTACAAATGTTGATTGGGAAAGAGATGTAAATGATAGAAAAAGTACTAGTGGTGGAGTATTTTTCTTGGGTAAGAATATGATTTCATGGTTAAGTAAGAAGCAGAATGCCATTTCCTTATCTATTGCAGAGGTTGAGTACATTGCTACTGCTAACAATTGTATTCAAGTCCTGTGAATGAAACAGATGTTGAAGGATATTAGAGTTGTGTATAATGAGCCTATCGCTATATTCTGTGATAATTCAAGTGCTATTAACATGTCTATGAATTTGGTGCTGCATTCAAAGACAAGGCATATATCTATTAAGTTTCACTTTTTGAGAGAAAAGGTGAGTGAAAAGGAAGTCAGACTGGAGTATGTGCCTACTAAGGAGAAAATTGTAGATATCTTTACCAAGTCATTTCCTAAGGATACTTTTGAGTATATCAAAGGGAATTTAGGGGTGATTACCCCTCCTAATCATAACTAAGGATGCATTACATTGCATTATTTTATGCATTTCATAGTCATATCTTGATCCAGATTGATGTTGTGGTGGCTGCTACTCAAGGGGAGTAGTTTGATGTTCAGATGCTTAGATATGTGGTTCAGATTTTGTGTGGAGCTTAGATATATTTTTCATTGATTTCAAAGGGGGAGAAGAGTCATGTGAAAAACTGTGAATTATCTGGCGAGAAGAGCCTTGTGGAGAGAAGATCATGTGGAAGAATTGAGGAGAAAATGAGTTAGAGTCTAAGGGGGAGTAAGTGTCAAAAGTTAGCTGTGTTGATGGTTTTTTTCACATCATGTGTTGCCATAAATTCCAAAGGGGGAGATTGTTGGATGTTGTGGTTTTGTTGCTGCTATGTGGTTGTCATTGATTTCAACACTAGTAGCATTAATTCATTTTAAGTTTTATATGTTGAATATATTGATAAAATTTAAATAAATGAGTTGTAGGTTGTCAGTGGTGAAGTGAAGTTCAGTATGTCAGAAAGTTATGTATGTTGATGATCAAAGGTTGTGGACTAAAGGATTTCTTTTTGAGTGTATCTAGTTTATCCACATCAATTTTTAGAGATCCTCATAAAAATTTGATTGAGTTATGAAGATTTATATTGTTTTTTTTTTTTGTTGCCTCAATTTGTGTTCCTGATTGAAGATGATTCCATTTCAGTTAGTTCAGTTTCTTCAAATACTTCTCTTGTTATTCATGATGTTTTTGGATGCTTCTAGATCATTCTCTATCTTTTTTTCACATCTGCATTGATCGTTGTGCTTATGGTTGACGATTTTCTCTTGCGTGTTCAAGTTTTTCTTGTTCTTGGTTGACATAGTGGTTCTACCGTGTTGTGGATATTTTAGGATTAATTAATTGAAGTATTTTTTCATTAGGGATGTTGATTTGGGTCTTCACTAAGCTGTGGCCAACCTTGGTTGATTAACATTAATAATCTTTAATGTTTTGGGCCAATAGTTTATATTTATTTTATTGTTTTTGTTGAAGTTGACATGTAGGGATGAAATTTCTTGTTTGGGATATATAAGAGCAATTGTTTATTCAAATTGAACTGTGTGAGTGGATGTTGGAGTGTTCCTCTATGTGTATATGTCTGAATAATGATATAAATCATTTGAAGGCAAAGCAAAGTGTGAAGAATATTGAAATATTTATATGATGTGTTTGTCACTTTTTGGATGACATTGGGTGTGATTTCCTTCGTAAGTGTGATCTATCTTAGCATATTACATTCCTCTTGGTGTCCTGATGCAACACACTCCATCCCCTAAGTTGTGAATATAATATTCTTTGATTGGTCATCTCTTGGAGACATTGGACACAATGTTACCTAAGTGACTAACCTTGCATGAACTTAACAAGGCTCCTTTGAAAATCTCTCGCATTCTACATTTTAAATTTTACATTTTTGCACTTTTACACTTCACATTTTTATATTTTATATTTTTTCCATCTTGCATATGCAACTTGCATGCCTGTGGTACCTTGTTTTTTGGTCATGAGTTCTAAGCATACAAAGCTTTTCTTGTCTCATGAAGCATGAACTAACATCTTTCCTTATGGCACCTTGTTAAATTTATCATGAGGTATAACTTTGATATGGTTGAGTGGGAAGCCCACTTAGCAGCAAGACTTTTCCCCATAGCCACCTTTGTGTTTTTGAGTGCATACCAACTAGCATATGTATCTTATCTTTTGGGATTTTTCACCCCTCAGACAACCAGAAGTTGTGTGGCTCTAGAGTGAGTACATTTGGGCCTTCTCACCCGGTCAACCATCATGTGTTATGTCACCCCAGAAGGACTATACATTCTCTTTTAGCCTAGATCTAATCCACAACTAGTTGAACAAATGATCAAAGCTTCATCTAATTCTTTTCAACATTGGTGTGTTCCTTTGTTCTTATGTTTGGTTTTCCATGGGATCTTAATCCTGGGGGGTTGATCATCCCTCTTGATTGTTTTCATTCCATCTTGCTAATGTAAGTGCATTTGAACCCTTCTCTTGATGTTCATGGCTACTTTAGTGTGAGTTTGAAGTAGGTTCATCATCTCACTAAAGTGGGGGCTAAATGTGCCATAGAAAAATGGGCCCTTATGATTTTCATGGCCTTTTATATCTTGTCTCATGGTGTTTTTCTATTTTGCTCTGATTTTATGTTGTAACATGACTTGAACATGCATATTTAGGTACTAAAATTCAAATAATGACATCTTGTGAAGGTGTTGTGAACTGTTGTAAGACATTTCTACACTCTTCTAGACTCTATTCATTATAATTTACCTAATAATCACCTTTTCATCACTAAAAATTCCTTATTTTAAAGTGTTGTAAACTCTTGTAACAATATTTCACGCTTTCTAGGCACTTCACCATTTCTCCCTTTCTAATGCTTTATTTTGTCCCTTTCTGCCCGCATATGCTTTAATTAAGTGTATTTTTGAATGTTAGCTAAACAAACAACATTAAATAAAATATAATTCCTGGCACCAATTTTCAAGACCTAGGTGCGACCCATTCGCCATGGATGGCGAATGAGTCCCCCTTGGCCCCAAATTCAAAATTTTTAAAATTTCTTTTTAGGTTTTTATTTAGAAACACTTGATGTCGGCCTGTGATGAGGTATGAACCGATTAATAAGGCACAAGATTGTATAAATAAGTGATTTTCACCTCATTTTACATCCTCCAACATTCACATATCCTATTCAAGTAATCTCAAGCATTCACGCATCTTACGACATCCTATCAAACATTATTCAAGCACTTTGGAGCATCCATTAACAATACTTCAGATTTGTAACACCAAAGGTTTGGTGAGTTGATAGCATTTGCATGTTATTAGTTTATCATTCTCTTTCATTTCATTATTTCATTAAGGGTTTGATTACCAAAAGTGGGGTTTGACCAAGGAAAACCCCTATTTACTAACCCTCAACCATTTTTCCCCTCTTGCATGTGTGTTTGTAGACATTTGTATGCAGATTTTACAAGCATTTAGGTGATTGAAGAGTGGTCAACAAGTCAACTAGGTGCTTCAAGTCAAATCAACTCTATTTCAAGCTTGGAGAAGGTTTTCCATCTATTTCCTTCACAATTGACTTCAGCAACCCATGAAGTAGAGATTTCTAGATCTGGTGTTGCAAAGTTATCTCTTGATTTCTTAGAATTTTGGGAGAGGACTGATCCACCACTACTGGCGAATGAGTCCCACTGTGGAATTTTAGTAATTTCAGACAACATTCACAACATTCTAGATTCATCAAATCTTTCCTAGGTGTAGTTTGTTTCATCCTATTTATTTTTGTTTTGCATTCTTTCATCATTTAGTTCATTGTTTTCATATGGCAACGTGTTTTCAAACATAGTTTAAATCTTAGATTTTCATTCATATTCATTTATTTAAATCACATGCTTGCATTTAGTTTACTTCATTTAGCTTATACAATATCGTACATAACATTATTTGAATGATTCCTTATCATTTTTAGGCCCTATCTATCTCCTTTTAGGTGACAAACCCTAGAAGAGCTAGAGAAGTACATAGGAACCCAAAAATGTACAATTCACTAATTTATCAAATTATGCAATCTGAAGCCTAACTTTTTACATTTTTTGAAGGATAATAAGCATTGAATTAATGCAACCAATCATTAAATTACCCTTGACTTTGAGTGTCCTACAAATTTTGGATAGGACCCATTCACCCATGGGAAAATGGGTCCCCCTCCTTAGCCAGGACCCAAATTTAAAATGTTGTTGGTGGCATTTTAACATCCAAAATTCATAATATGAAGTGTTAGCTTTTAGAATCTAATTTTTAGGAAATTAGATAAAAAACTATGAATATCTAGTTTTTTTATCATTTGAAAGAGAAAAATATAAGAAGAGGTACAATTGAGAAAATACTATTGTCAAGAGAAATTCAAGAGAAATGTTATGAAAGTTTATTACAACAATTCAATATCGAAGATCATGCCAAATTTTATGTGAGTTTATGTTTGTGTTCATGTTCATGTTTTGTGAAGGCTAACCCTCCTTGTAGGTCTCAAAAGAATTCAAGCATTGAAGAAAATAAAGATCGAAATCCCTGAGGTGATGTGTATGATGTTAGTCCTTCAAGGAATCCATTAAAGGGTGGTGAGTTGTAGTGTTATGTTCATTCAGCATTGCTTCCTTTCAATTATCTATTTATCATTGACATTGCCATTGTGGAAGTGGAAGCACTTACATGAGGTTTGAGTGAGGTTAGCCCCTATATGGCACACAATTTTCTCCCTCTTTGAATGTGCAAGTTGTAGGTTTAGAAGGGATCAAAGGATGATTGAAGACAAATATTCAATTTTTGCATTTGTTGTCGTCAAATTTGTCAAGCCATGAAAAACTTAATTACCGAATTCACTGATGACATTCCAACAATTTTACAATTGGGAATTAGGATCTCAAATTCAACACCAGAGGACTACAAAAATATTTTCAAGACCCCTCATGAATGGCCCATCAACCTAGGGGTAACCCAGTCTTGCTACAACACTCAGGCTCAAGTTTTGGTGATAGGTAGACATCAATCTACACTTCCCAAATCCACTTGCAAATCATTGTTTCCATTCTTTTATCTTTGAGATTTTTCATTTATCATATTAGGTCATATAGAATAATTAGGGAACTCACTCTAAATCATTTCCAATTCATTTGTAAGACTCAAAAAGATGAGATCTAGGTTTGTTTGACTCAACTTAGGGGTTGAAATTCAATCTATGCACCTTGTTGATTTGCATCCTAATTAAATCCTAGGATTAATGGAATGGACCTTATGTTTTGGAAAGTAAACTTAGGGAATCACCACAGTTTTATGTTTCACTAATCCACATTATTTATTTTATCTTTTTTCCTCTATTTCTATCTTATGGTGATTGGTGTCACTATTAGCTTGCAATTCATCATTCTAAAGCTATTCAAAATATTATTTGTATATTTTAATTGACAAATAATTTTTTTCCATCATTTATTTGACTAGCTTCAATTCCTATAAAATATTTTATCAATCCCAAATTGGTTATCTCAAACCTTTTTATGTAGTTTCTTTGAATGTTCAATTTAATTGGAAAACCTCTTTTTAGCATCAAATCATCCACATATAAGCACACAATTATAGTTTTACCCTAATCTCTTTTTTTTGTGTAGTGTTGGGTTTTTCTTGATTTTCATAAGATTTTTCTTCGTTAAATAAGAGTCAATATTTCTATACCACGGTGTTGGTTCTTTTTGAGTCCATATAAGGCTTTCCTCAATTTCGAACTTTATCTACATGACCTAACTTCTATACATAAATTTTTTCTTCTCATATATAATTAAAAAATGTATAATTGACATCCATTATATTGTATTTCCATTAATGTTGAGTTGTCACTACTAAGAAAAAATTGACTATATCTAGTACACCTGCCAAAGAAAAATTATTATTGTAATCAATTAAAATTTTTGGTGAAAACCCCTTTGCAACCAACCTTGTTTTATAATTTTTGACTTTGCCATGTACATTAAATTTTCTCTTTTACACATGCTTTACACTAATTATGTCTTTTCTTAATGGAAAATGTATAAGATCCCAAGTATAAATTTTGTCTATGGCATGAAAAACTTTATCAATGGATTTTAAAAAGAATAATTTCTTCCTCACAAGATACTAGATCAGCTTTAGTAAATAATCCAAAAT
>VDFB02357839.1:0-21503 GCA_007258455.2 Sequoia sempervirens | reverse complement strand
GTGATCAACCGCTTTTGAAAATCTTGAATTTTGATCGAAAGCAAAGAACCCTAATTTCTTCAATTTTTCCGAAAAAGCCGGCATCCTGGTTTTGTTCAACATCGCTTGAAATGGACCCGCTGATTGTATTTGCAAAACTCCTCGACGCTTGATTGAAAAAAGCGTTTCAACCCTAGGTTTCTAAAAACTGATGGGTTTTCTTCAAGATCATTGGAATGGACCCAGATGGTTGAATTTTGAATGCACTGAGGTTTTCACCGACATGCAAGATAAAAGCACTTGCTGCAACTTGATGAAGTTCTTGAAAAATTCTTCAGAAGGTGGAGGCAAAAAGACCCAGATGACTGAAAAATGGAAAGCCTTGGCCTTCTGCTTGAAAAACTTGATCTTCTGGAACAAAAAGCTTGAAAAAGCAAGGGTTTATGCTTGCTGGTCTGAAAAATCTGATGTAAAACCAGCAACTATGAATTCTTTAATCACAAAATTTCAAACCTGTTGCTCCAACTTTCTCCTCCTGGATGCTAACGCGAAAAATAATGAAAATACATTGAAAAGAAGTGTTAAATAGATCTCTAGGGTCTGATTTTAGGTTTTGCTTTTTTTTTCTGCTTTTATTTCAAAACCCTAAATCTCATCTTCTCAACTTGGACGCCATCTTCCTCTTCTCACAATTTTGAAATTTTGAAAATCTCAAAAAAAACTCTAAGGCATGAAGATTTGGGCGCCTTTCTCCAAGAGGGGCGCTCAACTTCACCAGTGTTAGTCAAAATTTCAACCTTTTCAACTTTTCTCCATTTTAACATGCCACTTCGCCTCTGATTTCTCGTTGACAGATCAACCCGACAGACGAGCTGAGTGATTCACGGCGAAGCCTGACTGATTCTGAAGAAGATGTTCTGGAGGCACCTCCGGCTAAAAACTTGATTTCGACCTCCGAATTCACGGGAGGCTTTTCCTTCTAGGGGCGCCCAACTTCTTCAGTGTTAGCCATTTTTCCTGATTTCCAAGTTCTTCCTTCTCCCTTTGATCTTCTGGTGAATCTTCGATTCCGGGAGCTACGTTGATCGGACTGACTGTCTGAGTGTTTCGTTGGATAGCCAGACTGATTTTGGCGAGGCCTTCTTGGACGTTACTTCTGCAAATTCCATCATCTGAAGGCTTTAAAGCTTGGGCGCCTTTCTTCAAGGGGGGCGCCCACTTTCATCAGACTTAGAAAATTTTCAATTTATTCAGGTCACTCACTTCTTCAGATGACCTTGTTGGATCTTAAGCTCCGAGTGTCGGATCGCTGAATGTTTGTGCTCATCGCGAAGCTGACTGAAAATGAAAAGGGGTCCTCTGGAGACACTTTTGTCAAAAAGTGAACTTTCACCCTTCAAAAGGTTGGGCGCCTATCTTGACTGGGGGCGCCCAGTTTACCAACACTTAGTTTATTTTTCACCTTTTTCACTTTTGCTTTGAATTTCGCTTTTCACCTCTCGTCGGACCTTCTGTTCAGCCTTTTGAATCTGATGACTGCGAGCTCCGTTTGTCGTGCTGAATAGCTCACTGCAAAGCCAGTTGAATTCTGAAGACATCCCGTTATAGCTTCGACTGCAAATTCCTCTGTTTGCACCTTTGAAAAGTTGGGCGCCTTTCTCTTCTTAGGGCGCCCAGTTTCTCCAGACTTAAAAAAAAATTCATAATTTATTCAACTTCAAGTTTCAGATTTTCACTTTATACCTTCTACTTTGACTTGAATTTGCCGGAGACTGGATCATCAGATGCTCTGACGGGGATATCCATCGCGAAGCTGACTGAAAACTGAGCAACTTCCATTGGAGACCGTAACCCTAATTCCTTCATTTGGCACCCTGAAAAGGTGGGCGCCTTTCTTCAACTGGGGCGCCCAAACTTAGCAGACTTAGAAAATTTTCATGACTTTTCACTTTTCTTCCTCGATCCTCATGCATGTTCATCATTTCACTTTCTGCTGGAAGTTTTGAATGCTAAATCGACGTACTGGCAAATTTGGATGACCTCCATTGATGACCTTTAACTCCGTGTGATATGTTTCCAAAAGTCAATAGACCCAAGAGGGCAAACCGGGACATTTTAAGATTCCTCGACCTAATCGTACCGATAATTTTAATAATACTTTGAGCCAATCACCGGACCCCGGCCGACCAACTTTCTATTTTTAGAAATTTTCTATTTTAGAAAATTTTGCCAGTATCCGTTTCGAAAGAAACCCAGAAAAACCCAGAAAACTTTACTATTTCGAGAAAATTTCTAAAAATAGCAGTTTTCCTAAAATTTAGGGGTGAAAAACTGAGATCTGGGTTTTGTAGGTTAAGCTGCTCTTAGCAGACCCAGATCGTCAGAAATTGAAAAATTTGTGTTTTAACCCTCCATGCAAGACATGCACACCCAAATTTTGACCTTTTTTGACTGTTTCGACAAGACTTTTACTCATTTCTTCAAAATGTCTAAGTGTAACAAAAATTTTAATTTTGGGGTACAACAAGTGTGAATGTGTAAAACACATTACAACACCACTCCAAGACATCATTAGTTCAGTTTTAATGTCAATTATCAAACCAAGGAAGGAAAAAGGTGTTGGTGTAACAATTAGCACCTCTGGAGTGCTAGTTGGTACAGACAACTATGCACACTGCGTGATGAGTGCTCTTCAAATTAGGAGGGGAAGCTTCCTCGTTGTGTGGACAAATGCTTGAAAAAAATAAACTAAACTAATTCCTATCTTTTTGTCTCAGCTGAAAGAGGTACAAGGTTTTCGAGAAACTTCGAACGTTGCAACCAAGGATTTTTTGGTTTCGCAGATCTTAACAACTCAAAACTAACTAGCTTATACTATCCAATTTCCTCAAAAAATCAGAGCATGAGGAAACGGAGCGGGAATGATTTATACGATAACCTCTAAGATAGGATTTCCAAGGAGGCGACAACACCTATCCGAAACGTAGGCTGAAAGAAAGGTTATTGGCGACGACATTGTTGGTGTTTAAATTCACACCTCTGGAATATGAATTTGAAATGGACAGCTATGCATAGTAAAACTGCTCTTGGAATTAGGAGGGGAAGCTCCCTCTTTGCTGATGGTGTTCAAGAAAGTAAACTAAAACTAAGTTGCCTATCTTTTTGATCAGCTAAGAGCACAAGGTTTATAAAAATCAAGCGGCGTAGCTAAGATTTTCTGATTAAGGAATTTCAACTACGACTAACCTACACTAATGACGTTTCTATTTTATCAAGTAAACGCAGAGCAAGAGAAATAGAAATGAACAAAGTTTGATTCTCCAACAAAGTGCTTAAATAAACTCTTTCTCAACATACATCTACTTACTTTCAATGCAAGCTGAAATTAAGATCACATAAGCATAACATAATAAACTGAAACTTGAGACATTATATCAAGGCAAAAGAGGCTCAAGACTTTATTTCTCAAATTTCTAGAACAAAGATTACACTAAACACATGCACGGAACAAGAACTTGCAACTAAAAGAGACTTGCAAACTTGTTCTTACACAAAGTGAATAGCAACTACAAGACAACAACTTGAAGGAAAAATAAGCTCAGCAATTTGTTATCACTAGTATAGTTGAAAATAAATGAGCAAGAGTGCTCTTATTTATAGCCAAGCAGAGGAGTAGGGAACCCTAAAATTTCCTTGCTTTTACAACTAAGACTTGCTCAACAAGCAAGCTTTATTTCTAAAACTAGAAGATAACATCTAACACCTAAGAAAGCAGGAAAAACAGGCAGTGCCAACTATTACATTTTATCTTCTTTCTCTTCTTCAAAGAATAGATAAGAATTGTTTAGAGAATAGAAAGAAAGCAGAAAGAAAGCTTCTAGAAGAAAGCTGCTTTAAATCTCAATCACATCCGCTAAAAAGTTAGAAACTGTGTCTCTGTCAGGTGCATCAATACTATCAATAGCAAAGTTTCGCTTTTCTAAGATATCCTCTCCATCTACAATCGATCTTAGGAAATATTCAACTTCATTGACTGCTTTCTTAAACTTTGCTGACATCATGGAAATGTGACTCATTCTACCGCCAACTGAATTGCTGCCATCACTGTTGCGAACAACGCTCTGAAATTGGGCTTGCACTTCATTAAGTCTGACATAGGAACCATCATCATGGTGACACCGAGTAGGGATCTCTTTAATAAACTCATTTATGAACAAAGAAGCTTCAACCACCCTTTGCTTGTATGCAACGAACTCCTCAGCCATTCTCTCATAGGTTCTCACCTTGAAGCTGTGTCGCTCTTTCCATGCAAGGATTTGCCTCTTGTGTTCTCTGGAAACTGTTGAGCCATAAGCTGTATCTAAATCTGCAATGATGATTTCATGCCTAGGCTTTACCTCTGCCATTGTTTGTTCAAATCCTTGCAGGCCTTGATGAGTTATGAGCGTTATTCCTCAGCTGAAACATCTGTGCAAGGATTTCTTTTCCTCTGATGATAAATCCCTCAATCCATTCTTGAGTTTGTTTCCCACATATTATCAACAGGAACTGAAGGAGTCTGAAACTATCTTCTCTTCTCCTCTCTGTTGTATTATTTGATTTCTCTATCACTCATAAACATTTTTTGTCAACTATAGGCAATGAAAGGCACAGGTTGGCAGGATGACTAGCTCTGATACCACAAAGGCCCAAACACTACACCAAAAGACTGGCCTAGTAGTGAGGGCAGCTACCCAGGGTGTTAGCGTGAGGTTTGCGTCCCACCAGCCTTGAAGGTGAAGGAATAGAAGCCACGAGAACAATGGACACGTGGTTGTGGAGCCCCACCATCTGGTTATCAGGTACACTCCTGCCAACATAACTGGTTAACATCCATCGGGGTTTAGCCCTTCATGCACGGGACATTACATCTGTATGTGGGTCTGGGTACGTAGCCTTCTTTGTTTGGGCATGAGTAATGGCCATTACTTCATTTTGCCTTATATCAATCATGTTGATGCTAGCCTTTTGCTTTAGACATCCGGTGTCTTCGTGATTTCTAGGTCCACACCATTTGCATAGTAATTGCACTTTGTCTTGCTTGTTTTGGTAGTCTCTAACAAAGTGTCCCCATTTGCTATGTTGTGAGCATTGTATGATAGGGCATCCTTTGGGGTCATATTGTATTTGTCTTTGTCATCCTCTTTGATTTTGATAACCGCTTGGAGATGTATTATGTGGCATCAATGGAGTGGACTCCTCTCCTTGCGTAAAGAGTCCTTGTGTACTCCTAGTCTTCAAATTGTATGGGCACTCCTTTATTGAATGACCCATAACCTGTAAAATTTCACAAAACCTCTTTTTAGGAGAATTACCTTTTGTGTGCTCCTTAATTTTGCACTCAGTACACCACAGTTCATTAGTTTCTTTGTTGGTTTCTTTCTTCGCCTTCAATTCTTTCATCATCCAGAGCATGTCCCTCCAGAGTGCTTGTACCATTCCCAATTCATCGTCACCATTGTCATCTGAACTTCCATCTTCCTTTGTTTTCTTTTACTGCATGAGGACATTTTATCTTCACTTTCTATGTCCATTGCCCAATTGTGTAGGCTTCAACGTACGATGACGAAGGCACTACTTTCATTTTCTTCCTCACCGAAGGAATCAATCCTTTGATGAACTATCTTTTCTTTAGTCCTTCAATTGGTTGGATTTCTAATTTCATCAGCAACTCCTTCGGCCTACAATTATAGGCTCGTATGTTTTCATGTTTTCATTGCTTTGTGTTGTATATCTCTGCTACGATTTCATTGTCGTCTCTCAAAAGTTTGAATTCTTCCTAGAATGCCCTTTTTAATGCATCCCATGTGGCTTTGTGCATTATGCCTCTGAGAGTCACTAGAAATGCTCTTAGCCAATATGCTCTGTCATTTTGATCATTTGCTACCCAAATTGTCTCACAAGTTTTACAATGTCGTACAGGGTCCTCTGATCCATTTCCAGTGAACTTTGGGAGTTTCTGCCGTTCCACATTCAAACTTACTCGAGGAGTCACCATCTTACCTCTTCGATGCACCTGTGACGATAACTTGTTTGGAGAGTTTTGATTCGTACGTTCTAGTACGTTCCCTGCACTCTCGGACATGCCACAATCCTCTACTCGTCCCTCTCAACGTTTGTCACCCTGAGTCAACAACATGAGAGGATTGCATCCCATTGAGTATGTCATGAATGCTCATAAACCAATACCCATTTTTCCATTCACATGTGTAGTCATAACATTAGTGGGTGATCCACTGAGTGTGTGTTGAACTAATCCACCTAACGCTAGGACTTGAATCTTTAATGAGCTCTCAACTAGAGGTAACTCATGAGTCTCAAGATGAAAGCTAGGTATACCAATAAAATTTTCTGAATCACACCTCTTCTCTTGCTCATGCATATCTGCACTTTCTTCTTGCTTCCCTATCTCAAGAAGCTCATCCTTTGTATGCTCCAACTCCATGTCTTCTTTCCTTGGAAGAGATAGTGATCAAAGATAGGCTTCTCTTTGTGTTGGGTGAAAATTATGTAATCAACTTTTCGATAGATTACACAACTAGGACTTCAGCCACAACTATGTGCGATATGAATCTCTCCTCTTAGAAAAGGGGAGGCGCCCTTCTTACTGCTGACAGAAGTGATGGTAAAACAAATAAGTAATTTACACAATGTACACAATACTCATGAAGTGGATGTGGTGTGTCACATTTATCCTTCTCTCTTTTTTCAAAGAAGGTGTTTACAATGCTTCACTGTTGGAAGTTCTTATTTCACAATAAACTAAAACGATCAACAAGCAGTAATGCCAATACCTCTATCTTGTCAAAGCAAAGCGTAGAGATACCAGAAGTGATTAACAATAAACAAGTAAAATAAAAGGGAAAGCTCACGAAGGCACAAAGTCGTTCCGTAGCTTTTTCAATGGTGGATCTGTGAAAGATGTGTCATTTGTTGCATTAGAAGCACAAATTCTTCTTAGATGCAGCAATTCCTTGAATAGTATGAACAATTACAAGCGCAAAGTCTTGTAGATCATCCAACCAAAGTATCCAAAGAGCATGAACAATTACAAGCGCAAAGTCTTGTAGATCATTCAATAATAGTTTAACAAAACACAAATGTAAATCTAAGTAAAAGATGTAACACAAAGTTTACATGAATTGCTTAGAGTCTTTCAGATATCACTTACTAATTACCACCAAAAGAGATCAATTCACAAGACTACCTAATCCAACACAAAGTTTGGTTTGCAATCGTCTTCTTTATTGATCAAATTTCGTTCGCAAAGCATGAACACAAAGTTTCACAATTTGTTTCAAAAAGGGCAGCACTTCGTTGCAAAATACTAGAAGATACCTAATACAAAGGAAATCCCTCATATATATGGAAAGAGGGAAGAGAAAAATTAGGAAACTAATTGAGAAAATTAAGGAAAGTTGGGTGAGCGATTTAAGGAGATCTCACCTAACTTTGACCAAAGTCAAAGTGTAATTTGTTTTTGAAAGATTACATCTCGAACTTGGTGCAATTACAATTTACAAAAAGACATATAAAATGTCAGGAAATATTTACAAGATGCATAATGGGAGGCATCAAAAATTTCTAACACTGGAGATCAGGAACCTTCATGTTCCCTTGCTTTGGGTGCGGAAGTCTTCGTATTTCTTCCTGGTCTCCTGCACGAACTTCTCATCCGGACCAATGGTGTAATCCGCAATGGTGTGAATTCTCGTGATCGATCTCATGGAAGATGAGTGAACCTTCTTGCACCTGTCAAGATGCGTTTTCAAGTTATCCAATGTGAGCCTTGTGTTGGCGTAAAAACTAACACCTCCGGAGTGCAGGTTTGTACGGACAGCTATGCACACTGCGTAATGAGTGCTCTTCAAATTAGGAGGGGAAGCTCCCTCGTAGTGCTGGAATGCGTGGAAAAGAAAAGTAATCTAAGTCCTATCTTTTTGTTCTCAGCTGGAAAAGGCACAAGGTTAAGAAAACAAAGAACGTTGCAGCTAAGGATTTTCTGGTTTCGCAGATCATTAACTACAACTAAGCTAACTACTTTAAATCTATCCAGTTTCCTCAAGAAAGCAGAGCATGAGGAAATGGAGCAGGAATGTTTATCTGACGATAAGCCGGGTACAGACTCACAACGTGAAGGCAAGGTGGCACAACTATTTGCTTGTCTGAATAGGCTTATTGGAAACAACAATATACGATAAACTAAGTAGAGATTCTCAACTTGAAGGCAAGGTGGCACAACTATTAGCTCAATCTGAATAAGTTTATTATTCACACACATCATACGATAACCAAGAACAGATTCTCAACTTGAAGGCAAGGTGGCACATCTATCAGCTCAATTTGAACGAGTTTTGTCAGAACCCTGATGGTTCTCTGTTTCAAACCCTAACTGATTTTGTGTTGTTTTTGCAAATTTTTGGTTTTTTTTTGTATTTTTGTAGGTTTTCAGGCAAATATTAAAAACTGCGATTTCTATAGAAATTGCTAAGAAAATCTAATAAATTCGAAACTTCATACAATAAGCTCAAATATGCTCAGTAAACATTGGCGCACCTTTATATTATTTTTTAGAGCCTTTTACAATACCAAAATTTGAACTAAGAATGCAATACATGAATTTTTATAAAAAACCTGGATGGCGGCTGCTGTAATAAATGATGGTACGGCCAGAATGATTGGAGGAATCTTCAGGCTCGAAAAACAATGCAAACTCTTCAGTAATCCAAAGCGCCCTAGGACCAATCACCAGAATCTGAAGAAAGAAAGCGTTCTCTCCAGAGACCATGAAAAGTACGGCCCACTTGCTGACTGGTACGGCCTGGTACAGCAAGCAATGATATAGTACAGCTTCCAAGAAAACAATGCCAGATCTCTAAAATAGGTCCTCTGATGAAGTCGCCTAAAAAGGTAGATGATTATCTCTGCTAATCTCTGATGAATCTGTCAATCAATGTGCACAATCTGTGATCCCTGTCTGAAATCACCAAGTGCAAGCTTCAGTTGGTATTGCATAGCCTCAGTCTGCCTAATCTCTGAAGAGTTTTCGTTCTCCAGAAACGATCGTCTGCCAGAAACCCTAAGGTTTGCAAACTCCAATGCTCAGAACAATAAAGACAAAATTGAATAATAATCAGAATAGTTCGATTTTGCCTTGACTGGTAAATATATACTCCTTGAAGAATTTCGACCCAATCTCCTTTTAATTGATCATTTAAATAAATGATTTAATTTTGCACTTTTAACTTAGGAGAAATATTAATTATTGGCGTCCACTTTTTAATGAATATAAAATACTCATTAAGTCACATTTAATAATTTATTATAAAGTATAATAAATACTTTATAATTAAGCCAAATAATTAAATATTTAAATATTTCAATAAAGTGACTTTAATATACAGTCAAATTATTAAATATTTAATAAATCATTAAATACTCCTTATTTCTCCGTCTAATCAACCAACTGCTGAACTGGGTCGATTCTGAGCTGAATAGTTGAACCAGGTGCCCTGCCCGAAATAGCAGCTTCCGCCTGACCTAACTTTCTAAAAATAGAAAGTTCCTGAAAATGCTCTCTGAAAGAATCTGCGAAGGCCCAACCTGACACAACTGCAAAACTGGAGCTACCAAACACTGAGCAACTGCCCCACATGATCCTTTGCACACTCCTGTCAGCCTACGAGGATCGAATGATAGGCTAACCTCGTCACCAGCTGTGCTGACTAGGATGGGGACATGACAGTCCGCCCTCCCTGAAATTGCTTGTCCTTAAGCAATCTCAACTCTGGATGCTGTAAAATCTCCTCTGGCTCCCATGTAGCATCCTCAACTGGCAAATCTCTCCACTTAACCAGATATTCCCTGATCACACGCCTCCGTAGGTGTCTCTCTCTCATCTCGAGGATGGCCTCAGGTACTAGTATCAATTTCCCTTCGTCATCAAGGGGTGGCAAAACTGGAGAAGGTATAACATGCTGACCCAATGCCTTTTTTAGGCGAGAAACGTGAAATACATTATGGACCTTGCTATCAGCTGGCAAGTCCAACTCATAAGCAACCTCGCCCACTCGTCTGACAACACGAAATGGACCATAGTAACGAGGTTTTAGTTTCTCTGCCCCACTCTTCCGCAGAGTAGACTGACGATACGGCTGCAACACGAGGTACACCATATCACCCACCTCAAAGGTACGCTCAACTCCTTCTTTTCCTCGACGAAGATAATCGCTTATGTTGATTCTCGTGTTCATTGGATATTGTCCGAGAGACTCAAGATGTCCCTCACGACTCGTGATCATATCCCCTTGACGACCGCTATCGCCAATATCAAATCCGTATATTACCATACCCATACAAAGCCATAGCGCCATCAGATCGCCATATGGTGAGTCGAAGTTGTAAATAATACTCGCACAAGTAGATCCATCTCACCCAAGCTCTTTGTTGTCTAGCTATGTAATTATGCAAATATCCTTCCACCCACTTATTGACAATTTTCGTCTGTCCATCTATCTATGGATGGTAGCTGGTACTAGGTGTCAGTTCGGTCCCACAAAGCCTAAACAACTCCTACCAAAAGTTGCTCATGAATCGACCGGGCTCTATCACGACTATCAACTGAGGCAAACCCATGCAAACAATTCTCAAAACAACTCTGGCAATCATGATGTCGGTGGAAAGTAGTAGTAACGGAAAAAAATGCATATTTAGTCAACCGATCAACCACTACGATGCACCTTTACCCGGCTGCGCAACCCTCGCGATGTCCATCGATAAACACCCCACTTCCCGGCTGTGTATCGAAGTGGTCAAGCAACTAAATAGATGTTGCCTCGCTGTCTCATAAGGGACACGTAATTCCTACGACATAATCGCGATTACACGCTTTCAACCCTTTCCAAGTAAACCGTTCCCAAACCATTTTGTAAGTCTTATAGTATCCAGGATGGCCCGCCATAGGAAGGTCGTGAAAGGCTCTCAAAACTATAGTCCGCACCTTAGAGTCAGGAACCAAAAGAATCCGCCCCTTGTAAATGATCAAGTCATCTACAATAGTATACCTGTCATCCTGCTCTGTCCTGTCAACGATGCTAGAAGCCCATGGGTTCTTAGCATACTCAGCAATAATCCGATGCCTCCAATCCTCTGTGATCTGTGCTAAGGCATTCAACTGGGGTCTGCGAGACAAGGCGTCAGCTACAACATTCTGCTTCCCCTTAATGAAAGTGATATCAAAGTCATATGACTGCAGTTTACTGACCCATTTTTGCTGCCTCTCATTCAAGTCTCGCTGTCCTAGGAAATGTTTCAGGCTGTTATGATCTGTGCGTACACTGAATTTGCTGCCTACCAGGTACTGCCTGAATTTAGCCAATGTATGCATGATGGCTAACATCTCCTTGTCATAAATACTATAAAATCTCTCAGGACCCCTGAGTTTCCTGCTCTCAAATGCAATCGGATGTCGCTCCTGCATCAAAACGGCACCAATGCCCTCCCCTGAAGCATCACAGAACAAATCAAATGACTTCGTAAAGTCAAGCAATGCTAGCACCGGACATGAAGTCATGATCACCTTTGAACTGCCGGGTTAACTCGTCAGACTCGGGTAAAGCCCCTTCTTCGCTAAGTCGCTGAGGGAAGCGGCGCGGATCGAAACCCGCTAACAAATCTCCTGTAGAATGCACACAGCCCAATGAAACCTCTAAGCTGCGTAAGGTTCTCAGGTACCGGCCAGTCAACAATAGCTCGGACCTTTTCAGGGTCCATACCCACTCCCTTGGCACTGATTATGTGCCCTAGATATAACAACTCCTCCATGCCAAGCTCGCACTTGGAGTCCTTAGCATAGAAAGACTCATCTGCTAAGATACCCAAGACTGTGTCCAAATGAGCCAGATGCTCCTCCCATGACCTGCTATAAACCAAAATGTCGTCAAGAAGACAATCAATAAATCTCCCTAACCGGAAAGTAATCGAAACCCTCGCTCATAGCTGTTCGAAGGTGGCAGTGCATTGGTTAACCCGGCGGCATAACCAAGAACTCGGTGACCGCGAATGACACCGAAAGCGGCTTTCAATATCCCGCTTCCTCATCAATTTGATGGTACCGATCTCAAATCAATCTTCGTAAAGAAGACCGCCCGGCAACTCATCTATATCGCTCATAAATACGCGGGAATAGGGTACCTGTTCTTGATTGTTCTTTTGTTGAGCTGCCTGTAATCGATACACATCCGTAGTGATCCGTCCTTCTTCTTCACCAATACAACCGATGAAGCAAAAGGAGACTTGCTAGGTCTGATATGGCCCATAGCTAACAACTCATTAATGGTCTTCTCTATCTCATCCTTGAGTCGTTTCGGATGTCGGTAGGGAGTGATCATAACGGGCTTTGCGCCCTCCTCCAACTCAATGATATGCTCTGTCCCTCTGTCTGGAGGTCTGCCAGGTGGAATGTCACCAAACACTTTGGAGTGTTTAGTCCTCAGTATCTGAATGTCAGGGTGGTACTCACCCTTCTGCTGCTCCTGCTGGGCTGGCATCAACATGCACTCGACTGCCCAGTCAACCATATCATGACGAATGAGCCTCTCCATCCGTCTGAATGAAACCATCCTCAGATTACTATCACGAATTGCCTTGATTACATGTGGTCTCCCGTCAACCTTGAATTTCATCTCCATATCACGTAGGTTGAGTGTGAACTCACCCAGATCATGCAACCATACCATCCCTAATACCACATCTGTATCTTCCATATTAACAACATAGAATTCAGTCTTGAATTCATAGTTGTTCAATCTCATCGGAAGATCAGTAATCTTCCGGTCACATCTGAGAGTATATCCGTCAGCCACCTTCACTCGAATACCCTCGAAGGCCTCTGTCTGGATGCCACGCCTCTCCACTAAACGTGCATCAATAAAATTGTGTGTAGCACCAGTATCCAACAATTTAATCACCTTCTGACCTGCTAAGAGCCCACGAAGTCGAAATGAACCATCCCTCTGAAGGCTAGTCAGATGGGCTTCCTGTAGCTTCCTTCCACCTTCATGTTCACCCTCATTTTCGGACCTCTCATCATCTGAATGCTCGGAATCAGCTTGCTGGTCTGACAGATCAGATTGCTCTTCGCCCTCATAAAACCACTCCATTTGATTATTTTTGACCTTCGGACGAAGTGGGCATATATGTTTTTCATCATAGGGTGCCTTGCACCAAAAACATAACTTTTTCTTACGCAATTCATTCAACGTTTCCCTGTCAAATGGTGGTGCATTCTGTCTCTTAGGATCCGGTTGATCCCTTCTTCTGTCAAAAGGCCTATTCCTGTCATTGTTCCTATCAAAAGGCCTATTGGGTCTCGTGTATGGTGTTGACCCTGAATTGAACTTGCTGCGAGGTGCTGCAAGCTCCATGCTTCTCGCCTTCCGCATGGCCTCCTGAAGTGTAGGTGGGTCAAAAGCCTTAACCCAGCCTCTCATGGGTTCTGTCAACCCCTCAACGAAGAGTATGATGAGTCTCCGTTCTGAAATCCCTGTCACCATGACTGCCACTCTCTGAAACTCACCGATGTATGAATCCAGACTGCTTGTCTGTCTGAGCTGAGCCAACTCTCTGAAATACAGTTCCGGATCCTTCTTATCAAATCTCTCTATCAGTCTGCTGGTGAACTCCTAATAGGTATTGACCGCATGATGGCCTAGCGTGTACATGCCATGGTGCCACCAATCATGTGCTACTCCGTCAAGATGTAAAGTAGCAAATTTAATTGCCTCATCCTCCTGCATAGGCCTAAGTGACAAGTAATTGTCCAATTTCTGGACCCAAGACCTCGCTGATGTCTTTTCAGACCCATCAAAATATGGCAAGGTAATCTTGCTCACCGCATACTGCAAATCTCTATTCGCCTGTGGCTGCGGCTGCTGATGCTGTGGGGGTCTGCGGTCAAATCTGCCTCCTCCTCTGGGTTTATAAACATCTATAAACTCATGGAATGTAAGTGCCTGCCGGATCTCAGGTGCTAGTGACATGTACTCACCATGAAATCTCGTCAAGTCTGCCACGGACATGCCATTGTGTGGCTGAAACTCCTGATGCTGCCCCTGATGCTCTGCCCCTGGAGTTTGTGGTGGAGTCTCCCTAGGTAAGAAAGTAGGCTGACCTGGCCTACGCTCCTGATAGATCGGAGACGGCTGTCGAGGTGCTGATGCTAATGGCTGATCCACTGGTGCAGTCCCGCTCATCTGACCAATCTGTATGAAATGAGGCTGTGTGGGCGTGTACTGTCTAATGGTACCCATCAACTGAGACATCATATCCATCATATTATCATGTCTCCGTCTAAACTCCTCATCAGTAATATCACCCTCTGCATGCGCCTTCCCTGGATCCCTGCGAGTCTCCGAGGAAGTCTCACGTTCTGCCATTAGGGTTGTTACACTGTTTTCACTGCCGTCAGAACTGGATCTGTAAATACCAAGTACCCCTGATATTGTCTGACCTTCTGGAATCGGTGGACCTGTCCAATCTTCGTCTTTGCCTGTCCCTACGCCTCTAATATACTGAATAATATCTTGGCTCATAAAAGGCAACCCAAAATGCACTGTATTCTGAAAAAGCACTGAAAAAGCATAGGATGGCAGGAGATCTATGCTTTGATACCACTGTCAGAACCCTGATGGTTCTCTGTTTCAAACCCTAACTGATTTTGTGTTGTTTTTGCAAATTTTTGGTTTTTTTTTTTGTATTTTTGTAGGTTTTCAGGCAAATATTAAAAACTGCGATTTCTATAGAAATTGCTAAGAAAATCTAATAAATTCGAAACTTCATACAATAAGCTCAAATATGCTCAGTAAACATTGGCGCACTTTTATATTATTTTTTAGAGCCTTTTACAATACCAAAATCTGAACTAAGAATGCAATACATGAATTTTTATAAAAAACCTGGATGGCGGCTGCTGTAATAAATGATGGTACGGCCAGAATGATTGGAGGAATCTTCAGGCTCGAAAAACAATGCAAACTCTTCAGTAATCCAAAGTGCCCTAGGACCAATCACCAGACTCTGAAGAAAGAAGGCGTTCTCTCCAGAGACCATGAAAAGTACGACCCACTTGCTGACTGGTACGGCCTGGTACAGCAAGCAATGATATAGTACGGCTTCCAAGAAAACAATGCCAGATCTCTAAAATAGGTCCTCTGATGAAGTCGCCTAAAAAGGTAGATGATTATCTCTGCTAATCTCTGATGAATCTGTCAATCAATGTGCACAATCTGTGATACCTGTCTGAAATCACCAAGTGCAAGCTTCAGCTGGTATTGCACAGCCTCAGTTTGCCTAATCTCTGAAGAGTTTTCGTTCTCCAGAAATGATCGTCTGCCAGAAACCCTAAGGTTTGCAAACTCCAATGCTCAGAGCAATAAAGACAAAATTGAATAATAATCAGGATAGTTCGATTTTGCCTTGACTGGTAAATATATACTCCTTGAAGAATTTCGACCCAATCTCCTTTTAATTGATCATTTAAATAAATGATTTAATTTCGCACTTTTAACTTAGGAGAAATATTAATTATTGGCGTCCACTTTTTAATGAATATAAAATACTCATTAAGTCTCATTTAATAATTTATTATAAAGTATAATAAATACTTTATAATTAAGCCAAATAATTAAATATTTAAATATTTCAATAAAGTGACTTTATAATAAAGTCAAAATATTAAATATTTAATAATCCATTAAATCCTCCTTATTTCTCCATCTGAACATCAAACCGCTGAACTCAATATCTCGAAATGACACGAACCAGTGCCCGGCCTCGGAATAGCGCCTCATTCAATCTAACTTTCTAAAAATAGAAAGTTCTCTAAAAAAGCTCTCTGGAAGATTCTGCGAAGGCCCAACCTGACACACTGCAAACTGGAGCTACCAAACACTGAGCAACTGCCAAAAATGATCCTCTGAACATTCCTGTCAGCCTACGAGGATCGAATGATAGGCTAACCTCGGCTACCACCGTGGCCGACTAGGATGGGGACACATGACATGCCTCCAAAGTAATGGCCCAAAATCCCTGGCCAATCTTTTAACTTTGAAATTTGTCTTTAATAAAGACTTCACAAATTTCCATCAATCTTGATCATTTAATCCCAAACAAAAAAACTGAGTGATCTCTCTTGCAATCAGCTGGGGAGGAATTTTTCACCACCGAAATTGATTCTTCTCCAAGAGGATTTTTGTCCTCGAGAAGGCTGAGATGAATCGAGTTCAATCCCACAATACCACAAAGGTTTCACTAGAGGAAATAAGATAATTTTCTTCATGCAAATGAGCTCACAAAACCTCATATACTTTTCCCATCAAACTTCTTGGAAGATAAGATACAATTTAAAATTCACTTTTTAATTAAAAGCTCCTTTTTGCTCCAAAAAACGCTTTTATGAAAATAATGGTAATATTTGATATGCAAGGTCTCAATATTATGCATTCTTGATTTAAAACTTTTTGTCCTCTTTCCAATGGGCTACTATACTAAGGTGCCCATTAGATTATTTTAATAAAATTAAGCAACCTTAGTAAAATAATTATGTTAAAACCAATAATATACTCAAGTTGCGAAAATTGATGAAAAGTATTGGAATTGAAATTTGACTGCACTGGAATGATACCAATAATGAACAATGAAAATCAAACCGACTGGGTGACTTACTATAAATAGACACTCTGTCCAAGAATCTTGCAGAACCCACCAAAAGCTGAAATTTATTTCGGAAAGTGGCATAGTAGTCCTCTAGACCAAGTGACCTCATTGCCAACATCAAACATCCTCTCATACAAGGCTGACGATCACTGAGAAAGCCGAAGCCAATTACAATAGTTTAAGTGACCAAAAATGGGGACATTACAAAAACCTTGTAATATGAGAAAAACAATCCGTGACAACTAATAAATATATCACATGTTAAATTATCTCATCATTTACAATATTGTAAAAGAAAATAGACTTTTCCTAAGCTTAGTCTAGGCTATTCCAATAAGATGCAAGCACCTAAGCAGAAATTAACATAAACTAAATTAATTAAAATAATTGGGTATCAAAATACACAACAATTTATACATTCTATTTCAAGAACTAAATAGTAGGATAACAATTCCTAGCTCTATGATTGAAGAATATATAGAAGTCTGATGTGATGCTCAAAGTGATGTATCTCAAGATTAGAAGTAGGAAATAAGAAACTGGTATTTGGCTCTAAATCAGAAGTTTTATTTTATTTTACTTTTATTCTATGCAGGATTTTATTTTGTTTTTAACTCTGTGTGGGGATGACTTCAGGAATTTGGGACAAGTTTGCAATTGTGAATTTGTTCTTTGCCTCCAAACTTGTCCTATTGTACCAACAGATTCCTTTTCTTCACTTTATCTGGTGTGCCTTTGTTTCCTCTTCCCTTTTGTCATCTAAGGGTTTGTGGCATTTAGAAGTACCTTAACAAGGCTGCCATTATGTCACATAGGGATATGTTCTCCAAAGTCAATCCTAGAAAACGAAAGGAATGATAGAAAACAAGAATCTTCCATCATGCAAATGCTCCTAGGAATGCTTTTACATAACTAGATTCCTTGAATTAAATGGAGCATTTTATTGTTCAAAAATTGACTTGAGATCTAGCTATCACCAAATTAAGGTAAGAGATGAAGATGTACACCAAACAAATTTTAAATGTCATTATGGACATTTGAATTCCTAATTACATCTTTTGGGTTAATCAATGCCCCAACTATATTATAGTCATGCATGAACCAAATTTTTAGGTAACAGTTGAGGAAGTTTGTTTTAGTGTTCTTTGATGATATTTTAGTGTATAGCAAAACATGGGAAAAGTATCTGAAAAACTTGGATACAATGGTGGGAATTCTTGAGTAGATGACTCTTTGCAAAAAAGTCCAAGTGTGAATTTGATATGACCAGAATTTTATACTTGGGGGACATTATCAGTGCATGGGGAGTACAAATAGATTAAGAGAAGATTTAGGCAATAAGAGATTGGCCACCACCCATTTCTTTGACATAGTTGAGAGGTTTATTGGGGCTTTGCAATTTTAAAGGACATTTGTGAAAGGATTTTCACAACTTGTTCCATTGACTGAATTAACAAAGAAAGGATCTTTCAAATGGTTTGAAACAGTCCAAGGCACATTTGAGAAAGTCAAAGAAGTAATCAGTTCTTGCCTGAATATCTTGGATTTTCTGAGTACCATTTGTTCTCAAATGTGATGCATTAGGGAAGGAATATGCTATTTGATTCAAAAAGGGCATCCTATTGCTTTGAGAGAGTCAAAATCAAAAGATGTAGAATGCAGATGATTGTCTTTTAGGTAAAATTAAAAGATGTAGAACATATATTTTCCATTTATGACAAATAGATGTTGGCTATCATTGATGCCTTAGCCAAATTCTAACAATACCTAGCATGTGGCAGATTTGTGCTCAAGACTGATCATAATATTTTGAGGTTTTTTCTCAACCAAAAGGACTTCAATGACAAGCAACAAAAGTGGGTGAGTAAGATCCAAGCTTATGATTTTGATATAGAATATGTAAAAGGAAAAAATAATGTGTTCGTCAATGCTTTATCTAGAAAGCCCATTTATGTTCTTATGTCTAAAATTACATGATTTGGAAAGCATTGATAATAGCAGAGTATGCAAAAAATGACTTAACTATTGAGATCCTTTAAGGAAAAATGCATGATGAGATGTATAAGGTGGTTGATGATCTGATCCTCTACAAGGATAGGATCTATTTTGTCCTAGAATAAAAAGTTAAAAGAAAAGTCTTGAGAGTTGTCCATGAGACACTCTTGTAGTCACCCAAAGGTATTTCAAGACTTATAAGAAGGTTAGAGACATTCTCTTGGAGAGGACTCAAGGGAGAAGTCCTCCAATACATCAAAGAATGAATCACTTGTTAGAAAACTTGTAATGTCCCCACTTTGGAGGTAGTTTGATTTAATTAATTTAATTAATGGAGTTGCCCAAAATAATGATTTTTCAAGTGGATGACTAATTAATTATTTTAATTAAATTAAAAAGTGGTATTAAGTTAATTATTTATAAAGTTATCAAATAAAATAAAAATTAAAAGGTAACTTTATATTTAATTAATTTAATAAAGTGATTTAAATAAAATATTAAATCATAAAAGTCACTTAAGTGAAATAATAAAATAAAATAAAATAATATTCCTTCTAGAAGGTGACTTGGGAAAGTTCTAGAAGGAGGCTGACCTCTTGAGGAAAAAGTATAAATAGACATCATGGGCTTCATTCTTAGCATCCAAGAATTGATGTTTGTTTGATGTGGTTATTTGGTGGAGAAGCCAGCTAGGGTTTCAACTATTGGACGACCTTTGGGGACGAAAACCCTCATTGGTTACAAAATTTTGAGGCTGTGAGATACTAGCTGAATTATTGTTGATTGTGGGCTTTACCTCAGAAGTCCAATCTTGCGCTTCATTGTGGAGATTATTTGAGTGCAATAGCTGATGTATTATTGTACTTGCAACAACTGATGTATTGTTGTTTTTGAAGTTATTTCAGCAGCTGATGTATTGTTGAGACTGTTTATTTTATTGAGCAAAATTTGTGGCCAAGGGCCAATTTTGGAGAGATATTCAGTTGGAGCATATTAGGAAGCATTTTGTTGATCTTAGCTTCATCTTCTTGCTGGTAAAGGTCAATTTGCATCATACATATAGTTCTGATAGTAATTACTAGTCTACATATCAGCATTATTGGCGGGGTCAATTTTGTTCTTGGAGGCCACCATTGGCATCGATTTTCCTTCTAAAGCTTGGGTGCACTCTTCCTTGGGTTGTGGGGACAATTTTTGATGCTTGAGAGATGGTCCAATGGCTGCCAATTATTTTATATTAATTTCAGACCAACAACAGGGGCAATTTCTTGAGGGGGTCTATTTGGCTCAACAATTGATCATTTGGCTTGGACTTTGGTTTCTTCATCAACTACATTGATAGGCAACTTCATCCAACCAGGTTCCTTTGTTTATCATTCATAGTATGATTGCATCATAGGAGTTATAAGTTTCAGCTGTATGTTTGCATTCATATTAGCAAATTCCATATTTGAATATCATTGTAATTCGCCAAGAGTCTTGGCCATTTTGAGCAAGCATTGTATTGAACATTTACTTGCAATAAAGAAGAGACAAGTAGTTTCTCATTTGTAGTTGTTTTGGTGCCATCAAAGATCATTTGTATTCAGCTTAATAGTATGCCTGCCAATTGTTTGACAAAATGTCAATTGGCTGTAGGTTCTCTTTTGGCATAAATAATGTTATAATTTTGCATACCAAGTGTTTGTATTAATGCCACTTGGCTGTAAGTGCATAAATGCCATCTTAGGTTGCATCCAAAGTGTTTGTCATAATTACTAGTTGTTGTAGCTGCATATTGCAAGTAGTTTCAGTCACATATATGTATTGAATATTGCCAAAATAAGTTGCACATTCATGTTAGGTCATTATTTAGACAATTTAGAGTCATTTGCTAGCATCCTTATTGATGCTAAGTGAAGAAAAGTGTCATTATATCAAACTGAAATGTTATATCAGCCATATGACCTTTGTATGTGTGGTTATCTAAATTTCCAGTACAAAAATCAGAAATTTTCAATCAGATTTGAGCAGGGTCATTAAAAACTAAAGCAACGCATGTTTTTCCTGTAGTTCTATTGTAACCTTTTCCTATATTAGATTAAAAAATGGGAGAGTATCAACATGGGTTTCATCATGGGACTTCCCAAGATTCAAGGTAAGAGTTGTATTTATGTTGTGGTGGACAAACTCACCAAATATGCTCATTTCTTTACCATTCCATCTGAGTTTAAGGTACCTTAGGTTGCTGATTTGTTTTTTAGAGAAGTTTTTGTGCTACATGGGTTGCCTACAAACATTGTGAGCTGCAATGACAACCTATTCCTTAGCTTGTTTTGGAAAAATCTTTTCACTTGCATGCACAAAATTGACTCTAAGTACTAGTTATCATTCTCAAATGGATGGGCAAATGAAAATTGCTAATAAATGGATTGAAGGGTACTTGAGAAATTATGTGACTAGACAACAATTAGCTTGGGTTAAATGACTTTACATGGAAGAGCATGGCTACAATACTACATACCATATTCCAATTGGTATGTCACCTTTCAAAGCATTATATCACTATGATGCCCTATCCTTTGTGTTTTTGGTTATTGCTGATAGTAGTGTGTTGTTGAAAATATTGTCATTGATGTCAAGGAGTTCATAGATTGGAGATTTTTAATGGATGAAATAGTTGCCATCATTATCATTGATGTCAAATTCACAAACGAGATTGTTGGCAATGTAAACATTTTGTCAATAGAAGAAATGGTAAATCATAAATGGCCTATAATGTCCCCTTTTTGAGCCCT